>CM053273.1:5352393-5550125 GCA_028583415.1 Protea cynaroides
ACATGATGGATGTTTCCGGCGAGCGGAGAAGTCCGTTAATGCTCCCACTTGGACATAGACGATGGGAGTCGATGGCTTGGTTCTTTTTCTGTCTTCTTCTCTTGAAAGTCAAAACCTACTGTTCTTCCTTCCTTTTTTCTTCCACTCGTTTCAGTTGCGTGAACCTTTTATTAGTTATTTTTAGAATCAAACGCAAGCAAGAAAACCCCATATCGTTTCTGAATTCTGTTTACAGCCGAAGTAATGGAAACTGGTGGAGTTCAAATCTACAGCAAAATTCTACTCTATTACGAACCTTTCAACCCATCATTGGCGACAGATGTCGCCTTGCTCAACTGCAATTTCCATATACGTACGCTCTAATTTCCGATGATGGCCTGCTATTATCTTAATCCTTTGACCCATATTGCCGAGGACAATTGGCTTTTCAATGGTGAACCTTGTGATTAAACTTTTTTCTTTGACTTGATTTTGAACCTCCTGGTTCCTTGGTCCATTGGTGCTATTCTACACAATAATGTTGTGTTTTGTCAATATATTTACTTGAAAGGTACAAGATATTGGAATCCAATCTCCTAATAATTGCAGATTTAGGGGCTTCTTCAATTTAGGGCTTGAGAGATGTCGGAATAGTGCCGGAGTTCTTCGGTTCCTCCCCAACGAATACTTGATGGTCATGGAGCAGCGATTTCATTGCTTGAAGGTGAGGCAGCAGATGTAAGAAGAGAAGAAAGAAGCCATGGCTTCCACACCTGCCGACCTCAAAGAGGAACCCAACTCGATCATACATCTTCGTTATTGACATGCTAGGACTCAAATCCGGCGACATCAAGTTGCAGGTGGAGGGCAACAATGTGTTGATCATTATCGGCCAGCGTAAGCGAGAGGAGGAGAAAGAAGGGGCTAAATACTTGAGGATGGAACCTGAGATAATGTCATCGGAGACAATGAAGATCGACTAATGGAAGTGTTTGGACAAAATGGAAGAATTACTTTTCTTTTTCTTTTTTCTTTCTATTTTCTTAAATTAGATAATAGGTTTTTAAAAAAGTTTTTATTTTTTTATTTTTTTTATTTTTTTATTTTTTTATATATATAATTTTAAGGTATTATTGTCTTAAAAACATTGGTGATGATAAATTTCATCACCAAATTGAATGAAGGAGAATATTTTCAAAAGTAAGGAAGTGGGAAACATTTTCAATTAAGTTGGGAGATGATAGCCTTTTAGGAGGATTCCTGAAGGGGAGGTGGGAGAAATTTACCCTTGTATATTTTTGTACTGCACCAGTGGTTAATTTTGAATTGCACTTAAAAAAAATGTTAATTTTGAAAATATAATTGCATAAAAAAGAGATTACATTTTTTTGGTAAGAAAAAGAGAGTACATTCTTGTATTAAGAAAAAAAAAAAAAACTGCAAAAATTTATTACAAGGACGTAACTGAAACCTATGGAACCCTGGTACACCTTTTTTTTTTTTTAGGAATTCATTATAACTTAATTTGGTCTTGAATTTGATTAGGCAATGAGAAGCTACTTAATTAAATGCCGCGTCTTATAAATTTGGTGTGTGATCTTTACAGAAGAAGATCACTGATCCATGACATGTGATGTTTAGATTAATCCTCAAGCACTCTTTAGTCATATAGGGGAGATGGCAAAATGAGGAAGAATCTCGCTGTAATGAAATGTCTTTAGTTCTCATTATAGTTCGTCCTTCAAAGAGGAGGCCTCCTCGTCAGAACTTTCATGGGAGGTTTTGATAGGATAAGAGGCTTCCATGGCTATCCCACACAGTCCGTGTTTGGCCTTTATGCTACGCTGCATTCTAATGTAACCTTTCTCTCCCCAGCTTGATCCCCAAGAGTTCTTCACGATCCAGTACTTCATCCCATCAAGTTCTGTTCCATACCCCACAATTGCCACTCCATGATCCAGTTGTGTCCCGCAGGATCCACTGAATACTCCCTGTTCATCAATCAGCACATCAAGAGAATAAGAAATTGAAGACATAATTTTCTCCTATTTTACTCATTTTTAGATTATTAATTTCACACCTTTGAGTAGAATTGGAAGCCATAACCGCTTGCTTCAATGGCAACAGAAACAGGTTGGTTTGCGACAGCTTTCATCAAGGCCTTCTCGTTGTAAGCAGGCACATCATGATGTCCATTAATTTTCACAGCAGGAGTCCGGGTCTGCATGCAAAGTCGGGACCATTTTAAATTTTGATCGAAATCCTAATAAAAATACTTTTTTTAAAAAAAAAAAAAAAAATTCTTCTGTAGAATTTAGATTTTTGAATCTACCTTTAATTTGTCACAAGTCCCATCTTGGGCTGTGTAGGGATAGCTTTTTTCTTCTGTGAGTCCATTCTTCTGGACGAACTGGTATGCGTAGTCCATAAGTCCTCCATTACAACCTTGATTCTTGCTGGTGTCACAGTCGATCAGCTCCTGCTCTGATAAGGAGACCAGCTTCTTGGTTTTGATTTGGTTTATACCCTCAACCCCGACCACAGTCGAAAAAGCCCAGCAACTACCTGCAATATAACATCAAATATAATAAGATATCTTTATGGAATTGCAACCTCCATTAATTAAGTATACAAGAACATATAAAGAACACAATCATTTTACACAGTTCATGATCTCCTTATGGAATTATGTCCTATTTTAAAAGAAACCCTAATCAACTAAAATAAATTCGAGTAAATAAGATGACATTTTGGTTATTAATGGCTTCTTACCACATTGGCCTTGGTCTTTGATAGGGGTGACGGCTCCTTTGGTCCTCCAATCAATGGAAGTAGGGACATTTTCAAAGTTTTCGTACATGAAGCCACCGGTCGCAGTTGAAGGTCCTCGTAGCATGCTGTGGTGCCTCACTTTGGAGCCTGCGTATGTGCTCGTGAATTCATGGTTGGTCATGTCTGCAAATTTGTTGAGACTCAACTTGTAGGAATGATCTTCCTTGTTGAAGTGATGAATATAATTAACATTCTCTTTGAACACGTTGAAACGCTTTTGTTTCTCAGAGAAGTCTCGAGAAATGGTGTGATGACTACTCCATCTCTCGTACAAGTTCCAGAGACTGTCTTCTGTTTGCAAATCCAATTCATTGAAATCGAAGCTCTGGGCTAAGCCCAGAAGTAAAAACGATAGAGCACAAACAATCACTTTTTTCTCTGTCTCCATTGCTTTGATGGGAATTTTGGCTTCCTGAAGCAGGTTTTTATATAGAAGAATGACAAGAGGGAATAAACTCGTCGTGTCTTCCCCCTCTACCAATCAGAATCAATTAATGGAGTGCAAAACAAGTAAGAGAAAGGGAAGAAGCTTACGGTTCCTTTCGGGGTAACTAGAATCAATAATGATTATTGATGAAGAATAACGGATTTCCCTTCTAATTTGCCTCTCATTTAAGTATAGAAATTCTCTCCCGCCTTATTTTGGGTAGAAGATTTGGCGGTCCAGATGGATGGCCGCCATCTGGCTCTCGGGTGGATCTGAGCCTTCCATCCGAGCCGACAAGCTGAGCTGACAGGAGTGTCGACTCGGATGGAGGGCTCGGATCCACCCGAGAGCCAGGTGGAGGCCATCCATCCAGGCCGCCAACTCTCCTGCCCAAACTCAGGCAGGAGAGGATATGGATCCCCCATTGAGGGCCTTTTTAATTCTCAATGCCTTATTGGCAATGATTCTTTTTTAATTTAGTGTAATCATTGGGTCATCATGGAACCACAATATATCGAAAATAATTTTGGCATTTGAAACGAAAGAAACGAGGGTGTTTTGTGCCAATCTGATGGACATTGACCGACCGCTAATGTCAATTAGAAAATTGCATTAGTAATTGAATAAATCTTGTTGTCTATTAATTTGGATGAGTAGTGACACTGGGCAAGTGTTTATTCGGGTCAGGATCATCTATAGCACTTTGGTGTAACAGATTTGATCCTAGCCATTGGGAATATATTGGGATATGTGATTGATCCACTCTCAATGATCAAGATCAACTCTGCTTATAATAGAGTGCTACAGATTAGTTTTTGTCTTGTTTATCTCATTGAAGAGAAAACCTTTTTATCCATTTGTTTTGGCTATTGGATGAGAATTTAGGAATAGTGTTTATCTCATTGAAGAAAAAACCTTTTTATCCATTTGTTTTGGCTCTTGGATGAGAATTTAAGAATAGTTTTAGGTCTGGTTGGACATTCAACAAAAGAGGACTCAATCGGTGTTTAAGAACACAGAATCGGACAAGGGATCGGATCCAGATCGGCCTTCAAGGATGAGAATCGGCCTTGGGATCAGTCCAAAATGCCTTTACCTAGCTTGAATCACCCGTGGCAGCCTTATAGGATCAGTGCCTGAACGGTTGTTCTAGATCCCGATCTGCCAATCCAGGTCGATTCAATCCAATCCCTTGAACCTTGGTCTTAGTGAACATTATTGGGGGTTAGCTGCTAGGTATATTGATTGGTAGGGGTGTCAATCGGTCGGTCTCGATCCAGCTTAATCGGTCCCTCATTGACAAGGCATAGACATGTTTATATTGGTCCGGTTAGGCCTTGATCCATGATTGGTCTTATGATAATTAAGCTGATTAGTTAATCATTCTGTAAACAGACTCATGCCAAAATATAAATAAAAATATAAATAGGTGTGGTCTTTGAATCCATAATAGTTGTCATGTTATAGATAAGATACCTTCTTGTGTGATTATAAAAGACATTTATTAGGCTTGTGATCACCCATTTACATAAAAATGAGGATGGAAGGAATGAGTGGAAGACTCAAGAAACGAAAGAGTGTAAGAGATGATTTAATGTTTTAGATTTTTAGTTTTAGAATTGTAATGGTTTCCTTTAAACCAAGATTTGATTCAATTTGACGGGATATTTGATCGGGCTACATCCTTGCACCATAAACGTATAATAATTGATCCAGACCTAAACCCGACGCGTTTAATAATAGATACAATCGAACTCGATTCATAATCAATGTCGGCCTAAATTTGTCACCCATAATTAATCTTGTAAATTGTTTCCTCTTTTTTTTCTTTTTTTCTTTTTTTCATCATAGGAAGGGAAACATTCTCCTACAAAGTGCTCCAGAGTAAAAAAATAAGTCAAAATCTATGGAATGAGGCTTTAACATGATGTGAATCAAATAAAACAAAGAACAATTTTTACTTAGGGGCACGTACGGTGAAATGAAAGCTGATTCAAGGGGGCCGGTGGAGATCGTTTTGTATCGTTCAGTCGTCCACACATCAAATCTTTTCGCTTATTTTTTACTTAGAACAATTCTTCAATTAGATTGCATCAAATCATTGTTTTTGTGTGGTGTCGGATCCATCTCTAGAGTGTGGGATCCATTAGATATGGATGGTGATGGAATCCTAATTAAAGAGGATACAAGTACATGTAGGTGAATTATTCTCCAATGTGAAGGAAAAAAATCATAGAATCTAGTCCAAACAAAAGCTTTTAATATTATAACAATAATTAGAATACAATGTTTAGGGCCTGTTTGATAAAACTTCTGTTTCTGGGTTCTGGATTCTGGTTCAAATTTGGATTCTGCTCTAGGCTATTCCAAGATTATTTTGGAGTAGAAACTTGTTTGATAACGTAATTCTGAAATGAATTCTAGAGCATCTTTGGATTAGAAACATGTTTGATAACACACTATCCCCCCAATTGAAGTCTAGAAAAATAGTTGTGATAGTGGTGGGTGGTGGCGGTGGTGGGCAGTGGTGGCGACGGTGGTGGTGGTGGTGTTGGTGGTGGTGGTGGTTGTGGTGGCGGCGGTGGTGGTGGTGGTGTTGGTGGTGGTGGTAGAGGTGGTGGCGGAGGTGGTGGCAGTAGTAGTGGTGATGGTGGTGGTGGTGGGGACGGTGGTGGTGGTTATGTAATGGCAGTGGTGGTGGTGGTGGTGGTGCCGGTGGCAGCGACGGTGATGGTGGTGGCAGTAGTGGTGGTGGTGGCGATGGTGGAAGTGGGTGGTGGTGGCGGAGGTGGTGGTGGCAACGGTGGTGGTGGTGGTGGGTGGTGGCAACAGTGGTGGTGGTGGTCAAGTGAGAGTTATGTGAGAGTTGACTCTTTTTTTCTTCTAAAAAGTTGATTCAACAGCTTTGAGCAAGTATTTATGACTCCAAAATTTTGGATTCTGGAGCCATTTTGAATCCGGTTCACTCTGTGGAAGTTGGAATCCAATCGGACTTATCAAACACACTTCTACTCCAAAATGACTTTCTGGGAGCCAGAATCCATAGAATCCAGAAGTAGAAGTTTTATCAAACATGCCCTAGTCTTCTCAAACTTTATACATATATCCAAGCTTGAGGGTCAACAAGAGTTTGATACCTTATCACCTCTAACTAGAGGTCCCAAATAAATTTTCAATCGCTTGGAGAAAACCATCAGAAAGCACAAGCTATTGATTTGATACATCACTTAAAAGAGAATGTGAGAAGATAGCAAGGATGGACTCTAGAAAGGTTTTAATTTGAGGTAGAACCTTTATCGTAAAATTTTGTACTTCTTCTATACGGGAGCTCTAAGGGGTTGTTTGTTAAAACTTCAACTCTGGGATTCTTACTTCTGTTTAAATTTCTACTCCAACTTCAAAAGGATTCAGGAGTATATAAGAGTAGAAACATGTTTGTTAACTTAATTTAGTCATGAACTCCAAAATGGTATTGGTGGGTGGTGGATGGTGGCACTAGTGGTGAATGATGATGGTTGGTGACGGTGGTGGTGGGTGGGAGATGGTGGTGAAGGGTGGCGGTGGGTGGGTGGTGGTGGGTGGGAGGGGGGTGGTGGTGGTGGTGGGTGGTAATGGATGGTGGTGGCAGTGGTGGTGGGTGATAGTTGGTGGAGGTGGTGGGTGGTGGTGGTGGTGGTGATGGTAGGTGGTGGCGGTGGTAGATGGTGGTGGCGGTGGTGGGTGGTTGGTGGTGTTGGCGACGGGGGGTGGTGGTGGTGGCGGGTGATAGTTGGTGGTGGTGGTGGGTGGTGGTGGTGGTGGGTGGTTGGTGGTGATGGCGACGGGGAGTGGTGGTGGTGGGTGATAGTTGGTGGTGGTGGTAGGTGGTGGTGGCGGTGGTTGGTGGCTAGTGGTGGTGGCGATGGTAGGTGGCGGTGGTTGGTGACCGATGGCTAGTGGTGGTGGCGATGGTAGGTGGCGGTGGGTGGTGGCGGTGGTGGTGGTGGTGGTGGTGGTGGCAGGTGGGTGGTGGAGGGTGGTGGCAGTGGTGGGTGGTGGTTGATGGCTGGTGGGTTGTGGTGGTGGTAGTGGTAGTTGGTGGTAGTAGTGGTGTGGGGTGATTTTTATTCTAAAATTATGCTCTGAAGTCGAAAAGCATCTATTTGATGCTCCAAAAAATTAGATTCTAGAGCTCATTTGGAGCCGGTTCACTCATGGATTCTCCAGAAGTCCGAACCGGATTACCAAACAGACTTCTACTCCATTTATACTCCAGAAGTCAGAATCCAATTTCTGGAGCGTTACCAAACACCCCCTAAGAGAACTTGTCAATGGCTTCACAAGAGTAGTTTTCTTATTCTCTACAAAACCCTTTAATTCTCGAGAATAATTCACTTGTATGTACATGTACTCTCCATGGATTCCATCATCGTCTATATTCAGTGGGTCCCACACTACATCAACGGTGATGGGATTCCATGAAGAGTACATGTATATATAGATGATCTGAACTCTCATTGAAAAAATTAATTAACTCAATTTGCTTTTTCCAAGCATGTGTTTTCATTTTCCCACAAATTCACTTAAAAACAATTTCAAATTATTCTTCCACCTTTTTCATAAACTAAGTTCACTTCCATATGAGCTCATATCATCTATATGGGCTCAACTTCAATAAACTCCGACGGGTCTGGACCAACATGAGTCAATCCCAACAATTCCATGTGGTTATATATTGTGTTTGTATTAGTGTATAGTCATGCATGGTTTTAGGTATTTGTATCATAAACCATTATCGATACGATATTATTTTGCTGAATCAACATGGGGACCAATACTTGACCAATAATATGGTATACTGATTTTGCTGACATATGATTGATACTAATAGATACAAAAAACGTATGTTAAATAAGTATGTCCTCAAAGGAGAAAAGGAAAGGGTGAGAACAGAACAGAACAGAACAAGTGAGATAAATGAGATTGCGACAACCGCGCGCTGTGCTAAACAGCACTCAAACCATTTTAGAATATAATAAATGAGGATTTTCCCTCAAATGGAATCACTAGTCGGACGTGACAGTGTTTAATTAGTCCAATGCCTGATTTATACCTAATTTATATTATTTTTAATTACCAAACCATCCAAAATAAGCGCCCTATCAACTTTCCAAAAGCAATGGAATCGTAGAGAATCTTAGAGTTGCAATATCGCCAAAAGACATGAATATGGGCCCCTCAATCAAGGTACAGACCGAGTCTTGTAAGGAATAATTAATTAATAATCTGCATCCAAAAATTATTATTATTATTATTATATTTTTTTTTTGTTAATAACAAGTATTTACGTCTTTCGTCTGACTAGTCTCGTGGGTTCAACGTAGATTCTTTACCAATTGAGCTCTTCCCCATAGGGTTATAATAATTAATTAATAATGATGATGTGTTGCAGTTTATCTCGGGTCCATGCCCAATAATGAGTAGGATTTACGATAATCTAGAGTTATTGCCTAAAGTTTGCAATTTGCATTAGAATCTTTATAAGAATTGGATAACTTGTGCACGTATCTATTTTTTGGGAGAAATTCCCACGACGTTAGTGTACGATGCAGCTCAAAAACGTGGCGGTCAAATTCTTAGGATCAATAGAAAATAGAGATGTGCTTAATCGGTAGGCTATTAGACTTGTTTTCAAGACTTGGAAAAAGAAGAAGTTCTTCAAGACTTCACAAATAAGAAAATCCAATTTTAATTCATCAAAATATTATTATATTGTTAGAAACTAAAACCCTTAAAAATTAATGCAATTAAGCAATTATAAATACTAATTGACTTAATAAAATAAATCATGGGCTTGGACAGACCCCTTAATCAAATTAAATTAGAAAATAATGAAAATCTTAAAACAATGCCAACTACAATTAACAATTAATCATAAACTAAAATAAATAATATGATTCAAGTCTAGAGCTGTATCAATGTAAGGATTTCTTTCCACAAACTCTCACATGATAAGTCATGAGACCCACTATTGACACTCTATCTCCTTTAACAAATTGTGGTCTTTCCTAGTGATTATAACCCCTACTCATTCATTGGTCCGATTTCTCATACTAGCATTGTGGGAAACGAATCGCCCTTATTTTTTTATGTTGAAGAAAAATAGTGATCATGTGACTTCCATCTTTATCATTTTCATACATCCTCGTCCACATTGTTGGAGGATTAAACAAATTGATTGATAAATAAATATATGTATATTAACAAAAAAAAATAGTAGAATCTTAAACATGACTTGAAAAAAAAATTGTGAAAAAGATTCTTGCGCCAATATTGTATTTCATTACCACATTTTCAAAATGCTTTAGTTTTATTTTGAATACGGGAGCTCTCTGAACAAGTCAGATGTCAATATTTGGTGGAACATTAAATTAAATGACCCATCACGTATAAGGTTTCTCTCTCCTCTTTTTTTTTTTTCTTTTTTTTTTTTTATAGCATTCCTCTTGCTTTTTGAAAATAAAAAATAAATCCACCAATTATGAAGCCACTGTTTTGAAATTAATATGTTAATAAGTGATGATATGGGAAACATGTCACTGAATTTTTTTGGTTACAATATTGTTGCCTGATAGTTATCTAGGCGACACATCAGGTGTGTATGAACCAGGTGCAACCAAAAATTAATAATAATAAAAAAAATACAAGAGATGTTCTCACTTGTTGATCGTGGGTTTTTCAAAATATTTTTTAGATACTTTTTACAACCAATAAATCAAAATCATCTATAGATTCTTAATTTACCGGAATGATTGAAAAAGCCTGACTGATTACCCGTAAATTTAATTTATCTTACAAATCCCAAAACTCCAATTAGATAATGTGAACAACCGATAATTGAAAAACCTGTTTCTATGGAGGGAGCAAAATAATAGAATCTCCCCCCATTTTTAAGTATATTTCAGATCTCAACTTTATACAGAATCTATAAACAAATTCTTCTTCTTCTCTCGACATGGTCACTACTATCTTATCCAAAAATCCCAAAAGTTTCATCCAATCCATATATGTTCTTTCATGGAATCCTAGTTTCTATGGATATTGGAATTGTACCTAGTATCTATGCACCACTTCATAAAAAATTTAAAGAATCCTTGATTTCATGCTTATAAAATTTTCATGGAGTCCTTTTTCATTTTCTTTTTTGGTAGGTAAATTGACACAATGGGTCTGTTTGTTTTCATGTAAAATTTTATATATTAACTTTTTTTTTTAATATTTATTTTCAAGAGATAAAATAAAGACAAACATTAGGTAAGATATTTCATTTGAATTTAACATGTAAATATTTCATAAAAAATTTTACATCAAAACAAACTGAATCAATAGATCAAGACTCCAAACGGTTCAAATCTGTATAGCCATATCTAAATCTAATTTAGAATAATTAAATAAAGGAACGTGGGAGAAAATGAAGTCCATATTATACAAATCAAAAAAGATTTGTCTTCTTAAGTTTATTCTGAATGTAGAATAATAATAATAATAATAATAATAATAATAATAATAATAATAATAATAATTGCACCCCCTAAGGGTTTGAACATCTTGTAAGTGATTAACAACCTAATTGAATTAGGGCAAAACTTATGGCTAGCAAAAGCACATTGCGTATAACGAACATAGTAAGATAATGTGAGTTAAAACAGTCAAGGCACTATTAATATCAACATGCATGTGTTGTGCCAGTTTAAGGAGTTTACGAGTGAATTACCCTTTGGGTCCTTGAAACAAATAATTAACAAAATGGAATTGGAGAAGTCAATTTTAAATTATTTAATTGGGTTACGTTTGGTTCGGATGTTAATTATAACAATAAATTTAGTTATATTTAGATCATGTAATATTTATTTTGAATATATGAGTTTTTCTTATTTTTATATAATTTTTTAGTTTTATTTTTAAGAAGTTTTCTATCCGAGTGTATGGATCATGTGCTAGAGCAAGGTCCAATGGGAGGGTGCATGTGAACATAACCAGACAGAAAATTTTGTCACTTATTTGTTTTTTACCTTCATACCGATTCACTTTTGGTGGATCAACTAACAATCCAAATTCTTACCAATCCAAATCAATATTGAATCAGAATCGACAGAGACTGAGGAGCTCTAAGACTCACAATATCCCACTTTTCTAAGATTTTGATTCACATGGATTAAATGAAACCCTCCTATACATTGAGGTTTCTATGATGGCCTAATGAATGGATATTAAAGATAATTAGTTACAAATACATATTATAACTAGTAACTACCCTTGTCACATTCACACAGATCCCTTTTTTTGAGGGGGGTGGGAGAATAATCTTGTTGTAATAAAGTTGGAGAAAAAGAATTTGCAACCTTTTTTTTTCTTTTTTTCCTTTTACCCTTACTATAACATATACTTCTTTCATTGAGGGTAAAATAGTAGCTATCATTTTACATGTGTACTAAGAAAACATGTACAACATATAAAGGTAAGTTGTACAACATATAAAGGTAAATTATTTTCAAATGGATTTAAAAGTCTTTTTTTAACCCTTGACTTAAAAACATGAACGTGAATAAAACAAAGAAAAAAAAATTGTTACAACTCTTCAATTTTCCACTCTGGTTACAAAAAGATGCACGCAACTTTTATTTTTATTTATTGCATGGCACAAATATATGCGACGAGGGAAATTAGACGTAAGCGCCAGTCACAAGGTCTTGATACTCATATTGTCAAGTTTGATGACAAACGGAATTCATCACCAAAAGGACAAGCAAAGTTTTAAAAATTAAGTGGGAAAAAAAAACCAATACAATAAGATAATATTAATACATAAAGAAAAAAAAAATCTTGTTGTAACCAAAATTGTTGAGAATGATATTATAACTTCATTTTTTTTAATCCATTTAGAACAACCATCTTTTTTAAGTGAGGGTAAAATCTGATGATTTCATATGTATACATGAAAAACATGCATAATAATGCTACTTTAGAAAATAACATAATGATAATCACTTTCAAATTATTTTTGAAAATTTTCTTTTACTTTTAGACTTTAAATAACTTTTGAAAATATGACAATACACCATAAAAGAAGGTTATAATTTCCTAAAACTCACCTCTTTCATTAGAACAAGTAGCACCATAAATGAAAAGGTATCAAATAAAAGTAATTGAAACCCTGGTTTATCTTGGAGAGAAGATTAGATATTTTTATCAATTTATTTTCAGAAAAGATTCTCTGATCCCACGGCGGAACCTATGCCGGCACCCTCTGTCTCCCCTCTTGCCCTCTAATTAGAGCCAATCCCAACAATTCCACGTGGTGCAACAAAAAATTAATAATAATAAAAATGCAAGAAACGTTCTCACTTGTTGATCGTGGATTTTTCAAAATATTTTTAGATACTTTAATTGTACAACCAATAAATCAAAATCATTTATAGATTCTTAAATCCCCGGAATGATTAAAAAAGCCTGACTGATTACCGAAAAATTTAATTTATCGTACAAATCCCAAAACTCCAATTAGATAATGTGAACAACCGATAATTGAAAAACCTGTTTCTATGGAGGGAGCAAAATAATAGAATCTCCCCCCATTTTTAAGTATATTTCAGATCTCAACTTTATACAGAATCTATAAACAAACTCTGTTCAGATCTCAACTTTATGCAGAATCTATAAACAAATTCTTCTTCTTCTCTCGGCATGGTCACAACTATCTTATCCAAAAATCCCAAAAGTTCCATCCAATCCATATGTTCTTTCATGAAATCCTTGTTTCTTTGGATATTGGAATTGTACGTAGTATCTAGCTATGGACCACTTCATAAAAAATTTGAAGTATCCCTGATTTCATGCTAATAAAATTTTCATGGAATCTTTTTTCATTTTCCTTTTTGGTAGGTAAATTGACATAATAGGTCTGTTTGTTTTCATGTAAAATGTTACATGTTAAAACTTTTTCAATGTTTGTTTCCAAGGCATAAAAGAAAAACAAACATCAGGAAAAATATTTCATTTGAATTTAACATGTAAAAATTTAATGAAAAATTTTATGTCAAAACAAACAAAGCCAATAGATAAAGACTCCAAATCAAAGTGGCACAATGGATCCCGGGGTCACATATATACTGATCTAATGATGTAAATTAGACAACCAAAAGTTCCAGAATCCAATAAATAATAATAATAATAATAATTGCACCCCCTAAGTTAGAACATGTCGTAAGTGATTAACAACCTAATTGAATTAGGGCAAAACTTATGGCAAACATGAGCACATAGCATGTGATGAACATAGTACAACGATGTGAGTTAAAACGGTCAACGCACTATTAATATCTACATGCATGTGTTGTGCCAGTTTACGGGAGTTTGAGTGATTGCCCCTTGGGTCTTTGAAACAAATAATTAACAAAATGGAATTGGAGAAGTGAATTTTAAATTATTTAATTGGGTTATGGTCGGTTTGGATTTTATAACAATAAATTTAGTTATACCTAGATCATATGATATTTACATTGAATATGTGAGTTTTTCTTATTTTTTATATAATCTTTAGTTTTATTTTTAAGAGGTTTTCTATCCGAGTGCATGGATCATGTGCTAGACTAGGGTCCAATGGGAGGATGCATGTAAACACAATCGGACAGAAAATTTTGTCACTTATTTGTTTTTTACCTTCATAGATCGATTCACTTTTGGCGGATCAACTAACAATCCAAATTCTGGACAATTCAAATCAATATTGAATCAGAATCGACGGAGACTAATTAGTTATAAATACATATTGTAACTTGTTACCACTCTTGTTACATTCACACAAACCCTCCTCTTTTTTTCTTTTTCTTTTTTTTCTTTTTTGAGGATAATATTGTTGTAATAAAGTCAGAGAAAAAGAAACTACAACAATATTTATTTTTACCCTTTTACTGAAGCATATACTTCTTTCATTGAGGTTAAAATCCTGTCATCTTACTTGTATATAGGAAAACATGTACAACATATTGCGATAAGTTATTTTAAAATGGATTTAAAAGTCTTTTTTTAAACCTTGACTTTAAAAAATATACGTGAATAAAACAAAGAGAATCGTAAAAATGTTACAAATTTTCTATTTTTCACTCTGATTACAACAAGATGTACCTTTATTTTTATTTATTACATGGCACGAATATATGTGACGTGGGAAGTTAGACATATGCACCAATCACAAGGTCTTGATACTCACATGTCAAGTTTTGATCCAAACGAAATTCATCACCAAAAAGACCAACAAAGTTTTAAAAATCAAGTGGGAAAAAAACGTAGTAAATTAAAGAAATTGTAAGGCTGAAAATACAATGTCATACATGAAAAAAAAATCTTGTTATAACCAAAATTGTTGAGAATGATATTATAACTTCATTTTTTTAATCCATTTTGAACAACTTTTTTTTTTTTAAGTGAGGGTCAAATCTGATGATTTCATATGTATACTTGAAAAACATGCATAATAATACTACTTTAGAAAATAACATAATAATAATCACTTTCAAACTATTTTTGAAAATTTTCTTTTACTTTTAGACTTTAAATAACTTTTGAAAATACGACAATAAACCATAAAAGAAGATTATAATTTCCTAAAACTCACCTCTTTGACTGGAACAAGTTGCATCCATAAATGAAAAGTATCAAATAAAAGTAATTGAAACCCTGGTTATCTCGGAGTGAAGATTAGACATTTTAATTAATTTATTTTCAGAAAAGATTCCCTGGGTCCACGGCGGAACCTATGCCGGCACCCTCTCTCTCCCCTCTTGCCCTTTAACCATGGGACCAGGTGCCCTCCGCTTTGGTAGCCATCCCCACCACCTCCCATTTCTTTTCTTTTCTTACCTTAAATTCTTTTAACACGTTTGTCCGGTCTGTAGAGTCATAAATCTTGATGGTAAAATATATATCCAACGGTTCAAAACGATTGGAAAGAGGGAGGAATTTCTATGGCAAAAACATATCCTACAATTTTAGTTATTTCTCTTTACGAGTTTGGTCTTCCTTCATTAATTATATCCATGTTCCCTTATTTTGATTCTGCTTCGTCCTCCAATAACTTTATTTAGATGAATAATATAAAAGTGATTCTTACAACATATGGTAGTAATTGATTGATTCTTTTTAAAGCATGCTCATCTGATATCATGAAAACCATAATATAATGAGGCTGGAAATGAAAAAGTTGTGAACTCCTTTCTTACAAGTAAAACAAATCTAATAATATATACACAAGAGAGAAGTCTACACGTTAACTTGGTATATTAGAATCTTGTATGTTAGTGAGAAAATGAGAGTGCAACCAATCATTTAATAAAGAGAAATGAGAGAAATAAGGTCCATATTTCAAAGAAGAGAGATAGAAACAGGAGAAGGGCAAAAAATTTCCTACAACTAGGTTTCATGTGCTTTCATATGGAATGTACTCTTTCCGCAACTCCCCCTTAGATTTTAGTATTCTAAACTACTCTTATAATTAAAGCGAAATTCTATATGACTGCAAGTCGAAATTTCCTGCTGCTCGATTTAAGTGGAAATTTTCGTCTTGTATTTCATTTACATATATATTAAAAGAAAAAAAAAATACTAAACTAGAAGGTAAGAACAGAACCACAAGATGAAAAAAAAAAGGTAGAATGCGAAGACGGCTACATCAAACTCGTATCAAGATCATTACCACAAAAAAAATAATAATAATAATATCAAGACTATCAACCTAATATCTAAACCCTAGGATGTCCTCCAATAATTAATGTAATGGGAGGAGGCTACGTGGAAGTTTCACCCTTGTAATCTTCTATATAAACTAGCTTCATGAGGCCTAAGTTCCCATCAAAGGGTGAAAGCCTTACTAGAGATGGAGAAGGTAGTTTTCTTTGTTTTTGCTCTATCATTTGCTCTATTTTTGGGCCTGGCTCAGAGCTTCGATTACAATGAAAAAGAGCTAGAGACCGAAGACGGTCTCTGGAGTTTGTATGAGAGGTGGAGAAGCCATCACACAGTTTCTCGAGACATCTCGGAGAAGCAAAAGCGTTTCAATGTGTTCAGAGGAAACGTGAAGTACATTCACGAATTCAACAAGAAGGATCATCCTTACAAATTGAAGATCAACAAGTTCGCAGACATGACCAATCATGAGTTCAAGAGTACCTACGCAGGCTCCAAAGTGAAGCACTATAGCTTGCTGCGAGGGCCTCAACGTAAGAGTATTGCTGGTTTCAAGTACGCAAACTTCAAAAACGTCCCTGATTCCATCGATTGGAGGGCCAAAGGTGCCGTCAACCCTATCAAAGACCAAGGCCAATGTGGTAAGAATCCAATCAATGATAAATAAATAATTAATTGAGAGGGTTGGTTTGTTTGTGTGAAGAGGGGAGGGAATGGACATAGGGAGGGAGGGACGAATCGATATAACATGGGACTAAATTCCAATGGATTGTGGTAGCAAGGCTACTCTGTCATTTACAATACTCCGTTATATATTTAATTAATTGAGATTCTAATTACACTGTAAGAATCTAATGTTATGTGTTGCAGGTAGTTGCTGGGCTTTTTCAACTGTGGCTGGTGTTGAGGGCATACACCAAATCACAACCGGTAATTTGATCTCCTTGTCCGAGCAGCAGCTGGTTGATTGCGATACAAACGACGGGAACGAAGGCTGTAATGGAGGTCTCATGGATTACGCATACCAGTACGTCCAGGATAATGGAGGGCTTACTACAGAGAAGAACTATGGCTACACAGCCCAAGATGGAACTTGTGACACAGCTAAGGTAGAGATCTGAAATCTAAATTCTTCATTAATGGATGTCTAAAAATCGTACTAAAGTTGTTCTGAAATGGTCTTAATTTGGCAGGCAAATTCTCCAACGGTGACAATTGATGGACATCAGGATGTGCCTGCGAATGATGAGAATGCACTGAAGCTAGCTGCAGCAAACCAACCTATAACTGTTTCCATTGATGCAAGTGGTCAAGACTTCCAGTTCTACTCAGAGGTAAGTAATAAAATAATCAATTTATCCTTAAAAATCCAGAAGTATGTACCTATCTAATATTTGATTGATGAACAAACAGGGTGTGTTCACTGGAACCTGCGGGACAGACCTAGATCATGGAGTGGCGGTGGTGGGGTATGGAACAACGGTTGATGGGACCGATTACTGGATCGTGAGGAACTCATGGGGAACTGCATGGGGAGAGCAGGGTTACATTAGAATGCAGCGTAACATCGCAGCCAAAGAAGGACTGTGTGGCATAGCCATGGAGTCTTGTTATCCCATCAAAACCTCTGTGTCCACCCCTCTCAAGGACGAACTCTGAGGGTGTGTTTCTTCACAAAGACAAATCCGTTGTTAAATGATGCTTTTAGCTATTTTCAGGAAGAATATAGCATGTTGTTCTTCTTCTATAATATCTTCAAGGTTATTGTGCTTAGGCCTTATGTTGTAAACGGAATCTCTTGGATCTCTGAGAGTGTGAAATAAAATTTTGGATCAACATGTATCAGCCACTGTTGATGACAAATTATCTTTTAATGGTTGGTTCATAAAGATCAAGCAATCCAAATTGAGAATAGTTCACCAATATGTATTTGTATTCTACTTGAGATTCCATCGCTGTATATATACAGTGGGTCCCATACTCTAGAGGTGGGTCCCACATCACAAAGGCTATGATGGGATCTCATGGAGAGTACATGTACATGCAGGTGATCTGAAATAATCAAAATTCATAAGTTCCATTGTTAAAAGTTATAAATATAAAAGGGAAAATTTCACTCTCTCCCACTGGACTTTATTTTTAATTCATTCATCCTCAAATTTTGCCTATAATTTCATCCATCTCCCTCTAGACTTAACAGATTGATCTGGCAAAGTGATGGAGTGGCAAGGTTAATAATTATATAATACCAAAATTACCTTTTAACACCAAATACTCCAACGTGCTTGAGCGAGCCTTCAAGGTTTTTGACTTGGACAATGAGGGATTCATCTGCGGTGAGGAACTTCAGATTGTGCTTTTAAGACTTGGGCTAGCTATTAGGTGATTCTACTGAATTGGATTGCGAGAAAATGATTTCCCGGTTCGACATGAATTCCGACGGCAAACTTGACTTTGAGGAGTTTAAGATCATGATTCTGCTAACCAATGACCATTCAAGATCCTATGAAGTATAAGCTTTGTTAAGTAATTTCATGAGTAAGTAATAATTTTAATTGTGATTTTCAATTTAGAGTTTTGATTTCTGAAACAGATGAGATAATATAGAAGGGTTATTAGTTGCTTTGCTCTTACTCTGCTTCTTGCTTCCGCTTGCTCTGTTTCGTTTGAAAGGAAGCAATTAAAAAGCTTTGCAATTAATTGTTCTGCTCGAATTGATGCTTTGGCGTTGAAACTGAGAAGGGTTATGGGTTGATGAGATAATGTAACTCATACACAGTAGAATTTGATCACCAGGCCACTGCAACGTTTTGTGTCAGTGACTATGCAGAGCTGCAGATGGACAGCTTATTCCTTTCTCATCCCTTCGACTGAAGTGTGTCACCTCGATTTTGTTTTTCTTTTTCTTCATTGAACAAAGACTCTTACTACAAACAAGGATGGAAGCATCGAAAAGCTTGCAAGAAATGAAATCGATGCTGCTATTACTTTTGATCCTCAAACCTACGTTTCCTCCAAGGATGTCATCATCGTACCTGAAACTGAAACCAGCTTCACTGCACGGCCTTTTCTCCCAAAAATCCCCGACTATTTGGATCTGATTCTGTACAGTTCCTGAAGGGACTGAACTTGCAACATGAATACTCCATTGCATCCTGCAACATCGTCCTGCAACATCGGAGAGAGTTGCAGTCCAGCAAATCTGCCTTTAAGAGTTGCAGATTTCAACTTTACCACCACAGGCACGCACGCAGTCGCGAGTGTGACGAAAACAGGATTTGATTCCTGCACCAACAGTAGCTTCATTGGAAACCTTTTAACGATGGGACCAGCAAAAATAGTTTTGGAAGCGGAAGGAGAAATGTTTGATATCCCAGATGAGATTCCGAATTCGGAGGATTTTTTTAAAGAGAAGTTATGTATTTTACGGTACGGGTAAAATAGACATCAAACTTAACAGTAGGGGTGTGGATGACATTATTGGGTAAGTTTGGGGTTAGATGATTTAAAAGGCAAAGTTCAGAAGAGGTGAATGAAATTTTCCTGCCATCTTACCCATAAACGATTCAAACTTAGGCTGTGTTTGGTTCACATCCTTGGAATGTTTGGTATGTATTCTTGTTTTTGGATAATAGAATTAGAATATGTTAGATAATACAGGTAATTTTGGAATGCATTCTTTAGCCCATAACAAAATTAAGTTGCTCTTTAATCTATTCTTATTATACTGTTACAAATATATTTTCCACTCTGAAAATGCATTACAAGAATACATTCCAAGAATGAGCACAAAACGTGGCCTTAGAGAGAGATTTAGGCCATGGCAGACCCAAAAATCCAAGATCATCTAATGAGGCCTTCTAATGAAAGGCCGTGCTGAGGTATCACCCTTGGCCTGTGGTAAGGTCTCCACAACTGATTATAGCAGAGAGATCCGTCTCATGGAGATGGGAAAATTAAACAATAATTTAAAGTTACATTCGCAGATGCGATGTTTTGAACCACATGGGGACCACTCCAAGGTCAAGAACAACACTCATCACCTGCTGTTCTGGGAGGTGATGAATTTTATTTACCCCAAGAATGAATGACTTTGGATGCTGGACTCCCCACCCCATCCACAGTTCAACCATTTTGCACACTGATGTACACGGGGTTGAGTGGGCCCAGGCCTGACCCACTAATTATAGCTCTGGCTTAGGCTTTTACGACATGAAAAAGCCCATAGCAGTGAACCAGAGCCTAACCCGCTATACCAAGTTCATAGAGTTCATCGCACACTGTAGAAGTTGGACCATATATCTATTCTCCTAAGTGAAAGCTTACAAATCCCAGCCCAAGCCCAGAAAATATTTGGGCCCAGGTTGTATTCCCTACTGCACGTGGGCCAGGCATTTTTGGACCTATTTTGAGCCAGGGTTATTTGTCGGCTGAACTAGGCTTGATTGCTTCCAACCAAGCATTCAATTTGAAACTTACACTTTCCCATTTTCCCTCTATGCTTCACATCACTTTAAATGACTCCACTTTCTAATCAAACTCCTCCACTTTCTAATCAAACTTTTTGTCTCACCTGTCATTTATGTAACTAAGTTGATGATGGATGATAGATGATGTATCCCTTTCCTCAATTTTTATAAGCCACAAAGAATTGGGTAGATTAGGTTTGGCACGTGGCTATTTAACGTGTGACCCTGAAACATTCCTAATTATGAACATGTGGTTATTTAAGTGTGACTCAGAAATATGGATTTACATCCTCTCCTCTCCTCTCCTCCAGAGGTTCAGGATGAGGGGTGGCAATTTCGTTAGATAGCCGATATCTGGGGTTCAGGTGAATCTGAGTCGACAAATTGAGTCGACAAGGGAGTGTAGACTCAGATGAAGGCTCAAATTTCCCCGACCTCTATGTGTTGGCCATCTAACAGGGGTGCAACCCCTCCTCCCAAACATCTAAGAGGAAAAGATTTGAATACCAGAGGGATTCTCAATTGTGAACATGGCCCACCATACAAGCAATAAATATGATCGATCGATCCATAGCAAGCTGCAGACTAACAGCAAAGTTCTTCTTCTTCCTCTCTCTCTCTTTAATTCCTAACGCGTGTTAGGAGGATGATTTTCTTTCTTTCTCCACCAAGCAAAGCTCCAAACGGTGCTTCTTCTAATTTTATCCACTCCTTACTTCTTCCATTTATTTTATAGATAAACACATCAACATATCCCTCGTTCGTGGTTTCAACTTTATGCTCCGCTACCCAAGGAACTACTTTTCACAGGAGATCCCAACAGATCCGCCATTTGATAACTCCCCCTCCCTCTTCTCATTTCATAATTCCATCTCTCTGTTTTATTGACTCCAGTCATGGATATTCAACAAAACCAGAAATTACAAGGGAAGGAGAACATACCTTCGAACTCCACCCATGAAGAGATGAGGAAATACAAAGTCGCAATTATCGGCAGCGGCAATTGGGGTAGCGTCGCTGCAAAACTCATTGCCTCCAATACAATCAAGATGTCCTACTTCCATGGTGTGTATGCATGCAATTAAATGAATCCCATTCCATTCCCATTTCCTCCATTACATTTCTTATTGAAATCAATACCTATATATCAGATGAAGTAAGGATGTGGGTGTTCGAAGAGACCCTACCTACAGGCGAGAAACTCTCAGACGTCATAAACCTGACAAAAGTAAATGCACCTTAATTACATCCTTCCCTGCTACATTATACTTTCATTTCTACCTTTCTTCTTCCTCTGCCTAATCTTATTCTCTTCCCCACTATTTTTTTTTTTTCCTCACAGGAGAATGTGAAGTATCTCCCTGGCATAAAGCTTGGGAAGAATGTAGTAGCATATCCTGATCTGGACCATGCAGGTACATTTTCTTTTCCAACTCTAATCCCCTTGCTGCGGAATGCATGACGAACCCTTCATATTTTTTTTTTTTCTCCTCCTTTACATTGCAGTTGAGGATGCAGACATGTTAGTATTTGTAACTCCACACCAATTCATGGAAGGTATCTGTAATAGGCTTGCTGGGAAGATAAAAGCGGGTGCAGAAGCCATATCCCTCGTCAAGGGGATGGAGGTCAAGATGGAAGGCCCGAACATGATCAGCACCGTCATCTCTCGACGCCTTGGGATCAACTGTTGTGTTCTCATGGGCGCAAACATAGCTAACGAGGTAATATAGCCGCCATGAATGCCATAATATTATTTCATCCTGTCTTACCAACAGAGATCAGTTTGCAACAATTTACAGATTGCTCTTGAGAAGTTGAGTGAAGCAACAGTAGGATATAGGGAGAATAAAGATGTGGCAGAAAGATGGGCTCAACTCTTCACCACAACCTACTTCCTGGTCACAGCTGTGAGTGTCATACTGTGATTTTCTCTCCTACCTTTCTTTCAATCAAAATTTAACTTCAACAAAGTTCTACTGTTTATGTTTTTATGGAAAAAGGCAGGTCCAGGATATAGAAGGAATCGAATTATGTGGGACACTCAAAAATGTAGTCGCCGTAGCAGCAGGTTCAATTAATCAGTTTCTTTCTCACCTGCATTTTATTTCCGGTTCTCTCTAATAAGAACAAAGAAGCTGACTTTTAGTGGCCCAGGTTTCATTGATGGCATGGACATGGGGAACAATACAAAGGTTGTGGGCAGATATTTTCCTGCTAAATTTACTTTCTGAGTTGCATAAGTTCTTGATTAAAACACTAAGTTGCATATATTATGACATTAACAGGCTGCAATAATGAGAATTGGTCTGATTGAGATGCGGACCTTCTCAAAGCTGCTGTTTCCATCCGTCAAAGATAGCACCTTTTTTGAGAGCTGCGGGGTAGCTGACCTGATCACAACATGCTGTACGGAACTGGAAAACTTTTCTTTCCTTTCTTTGATTCCTAGATTTTCTATTTTTATTCTTTGACAAAAACATAACTCCTCATACCATCATGAAATATAATAAAAAAAATTCTGTTATGGCAGTAGGAGGAAGAAACAGGAAAGTCGCAGAGGCGTTTGCAAGGAATGGCGGAAAAAGGTTTTTCTTTGGCTAAGATCTTTATGGATGCAACCAATTAGAAACTTACTTCTGAATCAGATGACCATAATAATTCATAGTTTTGATTTTCATCACCAGGTCTTTTGACGAGCTTGAAACAGAATTGTTAAATGGGCAGAAGCTACAGGTAGATAGCAATGATAAACTGTGATGATCCCTTCTTCTCTCTCCCCAGTATCCCTATAATACATATGCTTATATTGCTGAACTAAATGTTTCTGAATTGTTCATTAAAAATTGTTTTTAAATGAACAGAACCAGGAAAAAAAAAAAAAAGACAATAAGCACCATGGGTTGGAGAGGGTGAAGGAGTAAGAAAAAATAAAGTATAAATCACGTAGATGGCATATGATGTAATAACTATAAGAGTTTTTTTTTTTTTTAGATTAGAAAACTTCACTTCTCTTTCCTCTAATTCCTTTTCAAGCAATCAGAACTGATGGTAAGCATTTGACTTGCATGACATTCTCATCTGATTTTTCTTATTTTACTTTCCTAAAGGGAGTCTTAACAGCAAGAGAGGTTTACGAGATTTTAAGCCATCGTGGATGGCTAGAGTTATTCCCTCTATTCAAAACGGTGCATGAAATCTGCATTGGTCGTCTTCCTCCCTCGGCCATAGTTCACTATGATGAGAAAACAAGCAAGTACTAATTGGTGGAAGGCTCTGGATAATGTTGACCATTTTTATCAGAAGAAAAGAGGCATTACCCTCATCATTTCACATACCTCTTCAAACCTTTCCTAAATAAGTCAAAGGTGAAATTTCACAAACACACTCTTCATTTTCCATACAATACAGAATCTACTACATGTACAAGGATGCAATGACATGTTTCTGCATTGATATGCCACAAAATAGAAAGATACCTCATAGCTCAATCATTCCCCATTTTGGGGGCAGAATAGCAGCTATTTTGTACTCCTTATTTGTAAACAGTCTCATAACCTAATACAAGTCTACCATATTATTTTTGTAAAATTGAAACCTTCACAAGTTGTTCTGTCCATGATGATATCAAGCTCTTTAATTTTTCTAAATGCATGATATATCAGTCAATTTCTTCATGCAAGAACAACATGGATGATAACCATTAGTATGAGTGAACCATTTTCCCTCGATCATACAGCCTAGAAGTATAATAAATACTACAGCTAAACGCAATCTGCTACTGCTCTACTACGGAAATATTTCACACATTTTTATCCCTCCAACCATCCCATATCTTGCTGTTTTAATCAGTTCTTACTCCAAATTTTAACAATGAAATATATACACTACGGAAGACATTAATCTCTTATTAAATAATGATGCAATTCAAGCAGAGACCGGCGTCAATAACCCTTTTTTTTTTCTTTTTTCGTTTTTTGGTAAAAAGAAAGTAACTTCTCCACTGGAAAAGCAAAGAGTTATCAGCGAGGCTGACATGCTTTAAAGATTAGACAAACAGGAAACGGTTTATATGAATTTATAATTAGTGAAAAGATTTTCTTTAACATACAACAAATTTCGTCAAGATAAAAGGTCAACATGGTGATAAGATACAAGCACCCTTCATTTTTCAACCAGTACCTGGGGGTCCGTATGAAATGTGTGTGTAGAAGGGTGGGGGGTCGGGGTGGGGGAAGAAAAGCGAACAGAAATTGTATTAAGATAACTTGTCAAGATGACACAACCTGCAAGTCCTCACCCTCCTAACAAAAGGCCAATACAAGCTACAACTCCCATCTCAATACGTTACAAACACCCTTCTCAGCAGGAAAAACAAAAGCAAATCCACCATGATCCCCTTTTAAGTGTCATAAAAATCTGAAATCTGAAATCTGATATCTAAAATCCTCCTCACATCAATATGCGCCCCACCATTTTTGCAGCATGTACACATTCCTCCACAAGCCAAAAGGAAATCTTCCTAATATTGAATAACTTCATTAAGTAAGCCTAATCCTGGCCTCAAGTGTTTGTTCCTCTTGGTAGAACCTTTCTTTCAATAAAGAATAACCCCAACCCCCCACCGCAAAAAAAGTAAAATAAAATAAAATAAATAAATAAATAAAAGAAGGAAATTTGAGCCCAGTATTTTAGACAGCTGTAAAGAATTTGAGGGGGGGGGGGGACGTCAACACCTCCATTTCTACATCCAACTTAGACTCTCATTCCTCAATGTCATTGAATTCCCAGTCCTTGTACTGCTTTCATTTTGCACCAAAGAATCCAAACTACGATACTGGGTCATATGGTATATAATCCTTACTTTCATGAATATATGTAAAGGGAGAAGGTTCTCTGAATGGTGGAGTGGAAGCTACAAAAGCAGCATCCCATTGTCCATCTCTCTCCTCCCCTGTCCCCCTATTAGATGATCCACGTCAGTCACACCCATTGCAACAGTGCCGTTCAGAGAACCCTTTCCCATACATTAAATGCAAATCCAACTAATTTGAAATTTATCCAAACAGTGGCATCAGAATTCATGTGATCCTACTGAATAATTCCATATCTGCCAAACAGAATTATTTCAACACATAAAGAGTTTTTATCAAAAAAAAAACACATAAAAATTTTCTAATACATTTTCAATACCAAGTGCATTCGAAAAAGCAAGTTCCAAATGCAACAATTATTGAATTTTAGCTTTCAGCACATAATTTGTCCAATGTAACCCCATGGTAGGAGGAAGTAGATTCCTACATCTCTCTCCTACTTTATCTTTTTCTTTTCCTTTTTTTTTTTTGTTTTCTAGTAGCCGTTTCCTGTGTATACCAATGCCACACACAACCATTGAAACTCCTTGCTTCAATCAATTCTTCATCAATAACCAGACAATAACACAACCATGCATTCATCAATTACATCAGAATTACCATCAAATCCGAGCTGTATCCTAGCTGACAACCCTCTTCCTTTAAAATTCTGATACAATGTGTATCGGTAATGGCTACTTCGAGGGTATCCGACCTCCAGATAGAAGAACTGAGAAGAAGAATAGACAAAGGAAGAAGGAAATTGATTTGTAATTGCTTACCTTCTATTCCATTCCTTCCCTATTTTATAGCCTATTACAATTCTAAAAGATATTTTCAGTTACAATCTTATGGATATAACAATTCCAACACTTCTAATCCTACGGTTACTATCTTATGCCAGGAGCCGATGGTGATCGTAACATTGCCATCCCCTTCAGTGAGAACCTTGTCCTCAAGGTTCTGCTTAAGTTGTTGTTGTCGACCAAGGTATCGTTTTAGCTGCAAAACATGGAACAATAATTTGGATACAGATATCGGAAGAGGATCCAAAATCTCAGCAAGCATGATCAACTCTGAAACGGGATCATGGAACGACATCGCACTCAGCCTGTTATTTATGGCCGTCACTAAATTCTTGGATCCATCATTGAGAGTGAGCATCTCACAGAAGTATCTCAGGGCTGAGTAGAACAAGGCGTTAATCTCAAGGGGGTGGTCATGAGTCCCCATCCGCTAGTCTATCATGCAGGAGCCATCATTGACTAACAGTGAAGGGAACAACAAACCATCAGTTAAACACAAATTCAATACCTGTTTGAGTCCCATTTGAACATCCACCCTTTCTTGCAATGCATAATGACCAGTTATCTTTCCATAACCTCTCAACAAGATGATGCACCACAATTCTGAATCACCTGGGCCAACACGCCCTATCGCTGACTCTCCAAAATCTGGTTCTAAGACTTCCTCAAATGCTCCATTACTGCTATCAAGGGGAACCGTTTTGATTTGAAAACTTGATGGCATTAATAACCCTTGGCCTGGGTTGTAGTAGTCCACTGCTTTCTCTCAATAAAAGTAATCAAGATGTGCAACACATTGATAAACACATGTGGACCAAACCATCTTAGACACATTGATGTGCACATTGGTGCACCTGTATTGACGAGCACCACGAGAAAGATGAATTATTCAAGCTTCATCTTCAACAATAGAGGCTGAAGGGGTGGTTCGCCAATTCTTTACTGCTATGATAAACACATTGATGATTCCCACTATCGGCTTACCCTTGTCATCTTTGAAACTAAAATGGTAGCTCTTTGTCCTAAGAAGGAAGACAACAAGATAAAGAACCATGGGAAAAAATGGAATTCCAAAGCCGAGACCCCAGTTAATGTTATCTTGTATGTAGTTCACAATTGAGAGCGAAACCAAAATACCAATATTTGATGCAAAATACCTCCAGTTGAAGAAATAACTTCAGGATTTGTTTACTTTCGGATCTCTTGCATCAAACTGATCTGCTCCAAAAGCTTGTATGCATGGCTTGTGCCCTCTTTCTGCAAAACCCACTAAAAACAAAGAGCAGAAGAAAATGATGATTTGTAATTCAAGAGTGCATGATCTGCTGCTATTGTCATCTTGACAGTTGGGTCGATTGAGAGAAGGAAGCACTGTTGATAGAGTTAACAAGCCTAGCCCCCTTGTCATAGCCATAATTGAGAAGGCTGTCTTGGAAAGAGCAACTGAATGGCCAGCATTAATAGTGGGCAGAGACAAAACATCAAAAGGGGATAAAGGAAGCTGGGATGGGTCTACAGAGGGAGGCTGGATCAAAGAAATGGCAACCGAATAGCCACAGTTGGCAGGAGTGGTAGGTTGAGATGGAGACACTTGGGGAGGGACCAAGGGTTAGGGTTTTAGACTTTAGATGGGAAACCGAGGCCGACAGGAAAGCAGGACGACAACTCAACCTGGATAAGGCCAGCCACAGGATGGTTAACAGTAGGTGGAGGGTCACGATGAACCCTCACTGTCTTCAGCTGCATTTTTGGAGCTTTCCTCTGATGCCGCAGGGTTGGGCAATGCAGGTAATTGTGAGAAATGGACAGACAGAGGGCGATTTCTTTAACCCGCAACTGTGACATGTGCGGGGAGGGATTACGAAGGTTAAACGAGACAAAAGGGGTCGAAAAAGTACACAATGGAGGGTTAGGACCATGGTTGAGATTCAAGGTGCCTGAGCCAGCGCCAGGTTGGTTCGAGGACGGCAGTAGGGAGAGCACGTCAAACCTAGAAAGAACCGTCAAGTTGGGAAGAAATGTGAAGGAAATCTGATAGGCGGAGGGAATGTTCAAGCCGAAGAGGGTTTGGAGGGTTGGTGATCACTGGAGGGGGCCAACCATGTAGGCGAACTAGGCCAGCTACTGGGGACCGAAAGCCATCAATTCTTGGAATAACCCTCATCGACTGTACAGGAAACTTGTTGCCATCGTTGTCTATGGTTGCGGTGACTATCGCGGCGGTCCAGGTGATTTTTCCACCCTTGTTCTTCTTCTCGTTACTGGTGGTGACTTTGGTTTGAGGAAGAACAGGGGATCTTGAGGATACAGGGATTCGTGGCAGGTCGAGGGTTGGGTTGGCCATAGAATCTTCGGTTTGGGAAGATATCAGTGGTGGCTGCATATCCAGAGGAGCAATAGAAATCCTTGTTTCAAAACAGGTTGGAGGGTTAGGAATGACTGCGGTGTCGATAGGATTAAGGATTGGGGTTGGATTACGGATTGGGGTTGGGCCGGGGGCTGCGATTGAAACTGAAATGGGGTTTGGGAAGGCTGAGATTGGGGCGGTGGAACATGGAAGGAGGCGATCAAGCTTCTCCTCCATGGCAATCAAGAGTTGAGTGAGCTCCAATAAGGTCCATTGCTGATCATGCAGAGTATTCTCGATCGATTCCATTTGCCCTTCCTGTGCTGCCATAACCTCTCCGAGAGCTTTAACGGTCTCTTACAACTGGCGGAGGTGAGTTTCTTCTTCCATGGGAGAAGTTCTCTCAGTGAAAGCACCAATGATACAATGTGTATCGGTAATGGCTACTTCAAGGGTAGCCGACCTCCAGATAGAAGAACTGAGAAGAATAATAGACAGAGGAAAAGGACGTTGGTTTGTAATTGCTTACCTTCTATTCCATTCCTGTCTTATTTTATAGCCTATTACAATTCTAAAAGATATTTTCAGTTACAATCTTATGGACACTTATAATTCTACGGTTACTATCTTATGCCAGGAGCCGATGGTGTCATAACAAATTCCCTGTTCCATTCTAGTTTTCCCCACCACCACCGCCTAGAAACCTCATCTAAAACCAAATAGCTATAGAAATATTTCTTGACAAACAACAGATTCCATCAAGCAGCTCAATCCTTCAAAGTTTCATAGCATATTTGCAATCCAACAAATAAGTCTAGTCTCTACCATCTAAACTCTTCAACAATTTTCAAGAAAAACCAACTTTCTCCGCAATTATTACATCCTCTCCCTCTCTTCTTCTTCTTCTTCTTCTTCTTCTTCTTCTTCTTCTTCTTCTTCTTCTTCTTTTTTGAATAAGAAAAGGTAATATCCCTAATGCAGAATCAATCTCGAACCAAGAAGGACCAATGGAAAACCAATTGCAACAGGATCAAAAAAGATAGGGACAAAATTAGACTTGATAACAGGATTTTTTTTTTTTTTTTTTTTTTTTTGGGGGGGGGGCGCTCTTTTTCAGTACTTTTCCTCTTTTTCTAATTTGACTTGAGCATCCCACATAAGACTCGACTAGCTTCTCACTGAACAACCCATCTTCCCACCAGGAACAACATCTCAAAATAATACTACTTCCCACAAAAGAATAGAATAAACTAATTTCATTTTCCAATTTCTATTTTTCAAATGCTTATAGGCACCTCTTTATATAAAGAGGCTAAAGGGTTTTAGACCTTCATGGGGACTTCCTCTTAGACTTAATGGCATGTACATTTCCAAAAACTGACATTGTGACTGTTTTCAAGATATTCAAGGAACTTTACAATTTTTAATGTCTTTCTCCACTAACAATGAAACTAACTCTACTAATAATGAAACTAACTCCACTAACCTATTGAAATCCCCAAGACTTCTAACTAGTTAAAATTGTATGGGCCACTCATACCTTAAAAATTGTATGGGCCATTTGTACCTTAAAAATTGTACGGGCCACTTGTACCTTACATATGAGCTTTCAAAATAGGTCCATTACAATAGAAAAGATAAAAATTCTCAGCCCATAACGCATATAACCCATTAAGCAACTAAATTAACCTATTAGACTACGATTTGGGCTTGTTCCATCATGAATACTTGTGTTGGAACCTCTTTTGATCTACATCAATCCCTCAAACATTTTTCCTTCTACCAAACCTATTTCTTGAACTAGGAATCAATAATACATAGAAATTCCTAGTTGAGTTCGTAGGGTTTGCAATCCTACACCAATAACTTCAGCATCCAATAGACATCAGATCGCAATAGATCGCAAGAGACAAAAATGGTTGGTGGCATTCAAAAATTCATCCTCACTAGCCGCAGGAATCAAATTACAAAAACAGTAGAAGAAACTTTTGGATAAGATATTTTAAAGAAAAAATAATAAAAATAACAGCAGAACTGCATGAAGCACCATGGGCATATTGCTCTTTCTACAATAAAATCTCTAGAATGACTATACAAGCCCCTCCCCTTGTTAATGATTTACAATGTATGCGGTGACTGAGACGCACAGGCTTGCTTAAGAATCCAGAAATGTTTAATATTTATTTTTATCATATACTTTTTATATGAGAGCTGGTCCATGGTTAGCAATTAGGTTGAATACAGGTATTGAAATCAGGCTGGTGGTACAAAGCAGAAAGATCCCCGTTCTTTAACAGAGGCATAAGGGTCATGTATCAACTCGTCAAACAGACCACAGTCATTTCTTGACAACAGATTTGGCAATCATTTAAACTGGACTCAGCAAGATGACTGTAATTAATTGATAATCTCAACAAAAAAAAAAAAATCTTTCTTATATAAGTCCAAAATGAACTGTTACAATGATAAAACTCTTAATACTAAGCATGAAACACATATTATCTGGCTTCCTCTATTGCTGAAGGGCAAATGGATCGTATGAAATAGATTACCTTACTCATGTAATGCCAAGGCATACAAGCATGTTATTTGAATCCATGCATGATGCAGTCATCACATAAGACTGATATCAACCACTTATTATTCCAGCTGATAATAAACAAAACATACTTAAGAGAAGAGAACAATAAAACTTTTCCACTAAACCATTCAGGTTGAAATGTTTACCTATGTTTTATGTGGAATCTGTTATTGAAAGAGTAAGGGAAAAGTAACACAACATTACAAACTAGGAAGTTCACAGGCTTGGCCACTACTAACAAATGAGAAGCTTATGCCAGAGAATCCTTTTGCTTGGCTTGTCGCAGTAGCTCTTCTCTGACCCTCTTGACCTCCATTTCCCTTTCCATTCTCTCTTGCTAATGTGATAAGAAAACAAATACAATTAATTATCAAATGAAAGGCTGTACTTGATGCTAGAATTTAAAAGATATAGATAATTAAATAGCATGAAATAAATACATTATATGTTAGTTTGAAGAGCTACAAAGTCCATCCAATTCTATCCTTTGAAGTAAATTAAGCCATTCATAGATGAGCATCCCAAGGTTAACAATACTTCGATAAATCCCCATACAATTTGGATAAGTGGTACTTCAAGACACCCTTTGTCTAGTAAAGTAAGCCAGCCTAAACCAAGCATAAACTAGGCTTTCTCTACATATCGCCATAAGAATCAAGACTCCTGATCAAGATACAACATAAATACAATATCAGAGTAAAACTACGGAACTTTAGCAAGTAAAATTCCTGAAAACGAGTCCCCGTTCTCACAATCATATACTTGGCCAAATTGTATAATTAGACAATAAAACTTGCACAAATCAATTTACACATGATTAGTCTAGAGTCTTCAACCTCAAAAGTTCTGGTAATAAAAGCAATATAAATTGGACTATGTGAGAAGAAAATGTGGGGATATTCCTTTCTCTTGCATTTCTCAGTGTTTGAACACTAGATTTCCCTGCTCTGATACCGTGTTGTATATTAATAGCAAGAAGTTTTAAGATAATTCAAATGACCCAATGACCCCCACAATCTGTATATCTACGGCGAACCATTAGAGAAGTGTCATTAAACAGTATGATCCTCAGAAGGAGCCACATTAAAAAAGAAACCACGAAAAGCGTGCAAAATATAATCAACCTACAAATATGAAGAAATTTGGATCGATAATATTTGGCTACGGCCACACAAAAAGATGAATTTGGTTTAAAATTATATACAACACGAAGAAGCACTGAACAAAGAATTCTCCAGAAAGAAATTACGAATCAAGCTCTAATTGAAATAAAGCAGAAATATTTATCAACTAGGGTTTTCAATTCCCCCACCCGATCTTATTCTGCTCGATGAGTCCTAACACCTAAAATCGATTAAAACGATAACAATTTTAGAATATGGAGAAATAGGATTGCAGCTGCTGATACCGAATCCATTATATTTAAAACCAGTTTCCAGACATTGAAGAGAAAAGCGTTATGCTGGAAAACTGCTGAGAGAGAGACAGAGTGCACCTTTTCGTCCTGATGGAGAGCAATCCAGACATGGATTTTGTCCATGGACTGCCAGAAAACGAAGGCGCCCAATGACATACCGAAGTATGTTAAGACTTTCACCATCTCTCTCGTCTTCTGCTCTTCGGCTCTTCCAATGTTCCTTCCGCAAACTCCTGGAAGCGTCAGTGCCTCCGTGAATATTAAGACCCAAGTGCATCTAAGATGAAAGAAAATCTGTCATTTGCAATAGGTCCTACTCATCATGACCGTTCATGTGGCCTACTATTTTCCCCGAGATGCTCAGCGTAGCTACTGGTTACAATGTTAATAGTAATCGGTATCGGATACGGTATCGGTTGATGCCCAAATCAATCCGAAACTGATACAAATTGTGTACAGCCCCAATGATTGATTGACACATAATCGTTACTCCTTTGAAATTTAATAAAAAATAATAAGTGGTATCAATACACATCAACCAATCGAACCATGATGATTTGATGTTTACCCGAGGTTCCTGTTATCATAGGATCTGAGGATTCTATGAGGAATGACAGAATGTAGGCAACTTTACCCCGCAATCCAGAAAAACCATTTCCGTGTCAAATGTCAAATCGGTGTTGGGCTTTTCAGTCAGAATGCCTGGGAACAGTCGATTGCAAGATCTAGAATAAATCTTTAAATAAAATGACAAATGGGCTGAATAAAATAATTCATAGACTTGGGCTGACCCATCAACTCAATAAAAACCAGAAAAAAAATGAATGAGAAAATAAAGGCTGCCAAGCTATGTAGAACCTGTTCCAAATACAGACACTGTGTACTAGTATCCTCCTGTGAAATGAAAAATTCCAATCATATTAGATGCCTTCGTACACACCCTCATTGACCCCATGCACTGAGGCAATGGCCACACAGCCTAGCACCGATCCCTCTCCCGTAATGAAAATCCTAAAACTAAACCCAATAATCATATAGATTAAAATAAATAATATGATGCAATTGCAAGCTTGCATCAATAAATTACCACTGCCATAGCACCAAGGAGGGGATCAATGGAAAAATGGAAGTTGGCTATTGTAGACATATGTGGTGGGTACCTATTCTGTTATTCTTTTCTCTAGCTTAACTGTAGGCCTTGTTTGCTTCATTGGAAAATTTTATAATCAAATAATATTTTATGTTAATTTTTTTTTCAAGAAAACTTTTTATATTTTATTTTTTCAATATCCTTTTTTATTATACTTTACAATAAACAAACGGTAGAAAAATCTATTATATGAGAAAATTTTCTTTTTTCACCACTTTACATGGAAACAAAGAAAATTATACAGTAATGCTCTTATTCCTTTTCAACTTGTTATATGGCCAAAATTTCCATACTAGCTAATTGAAGCCATCCTTGACAATATAAGATTATTCATCAGATGTTTGGACCAAGATATGGGTGTTAAACGGTACTATTTCGGTTTAATAATGTGGTACGGTTTCGATTCGGTGTGTAATGAGTAAGACCAAAATCGAACCATTTATTAAACGATTTTAAAATGCTTACCAAAATCGATTATTAATCGGTTTCGATTTTTCGATTTATAAACAGTTTCATTGCCAAGAGAAAAAAATAGAGAGTTAAGAATAAAGTAGAGGAAAAGCCAAAGAAATCATTAAAATAATTTTAATCATGTATGAAAGTGAATTTACGATTTAAACATAATAAGCTAATTTCTATTAATGGATCAAGGTCTGAACTTCTAAATTCAGCCTCAACTCAATTACCTTGCTCACTAATTTTGATGTTAAGTATATTCTAGATGTCTAATTTTATGGATAATCAACCCCTTGCCTCATACGATTCAAGGTCAAGAGAATAGAGAAGAAAATGTTACTCACTATGGGTTCACCCAGCTGAAAAACTACAACGCCTCACCTGTTTTTCCCTTATGAAAAATCTATATTTCAGTGCCTCTTAAGAAGGAATTGATGCAAATATTTTTTTGGTCCTCAATCCCATCCTGATAAATGGATTGATGCTCTTGATGTGTTCTTCGATATAACTATAAATCTTTTTTTTTTTTTTTTTTTTTGGTAGAAGATATAGATATAAATCAGATGTCTAAGGAAATGAAAGGAAAATCAGTATGCAAACATTTTCTCACATTCTTTTTCATCATAAATTCACTTTCTTTTTTTATTTATTACTTTACTCCTGTTCATAGCTCTCCAAATAATGTACAAAATTTACTTGAAATTTTTGGTTTCACCGAAAGGAGAAATAAGGTTGAAATCTGAAATTTCAAATTTTGGCTTAAAAACCTTGAACTACAGTCTGTATTGTACCAGAAAAAAAAAATAAAAAAAAATACGGCCTGTACATAAAAAGTGGGGTGGGCTTTAAACTGCATTGTAGTGAGGACAGAGATACATAGCTCATAAATTATGATAGCAGATAGCTGCAAACTAGGACAACGATTTGGTTGGGATCCATGATCCGATGTGATTTTTTTTTTTTTTTTTTAAATCAGTTTTGGACCTTAAGAGTTAAGACCATATTTGTTTTGTAAATATAGTAAAATTCATGTCGAGAATTTAATTATGTTTGAATCCGTAAACACAAATGTTTTACAAATCATTCATGAGTTCCTACTTGTATGACAGCTTGACCTATATCTAATCATTGGTTTTAGGTTTTCTAATATTTTTTTTATCAGTATAGTAAAATTCAGGTTAAACATGTCAAGAATTTAATGTCGTTTTAATCCTTAAACACAAATTTTTTACGGACCATTCATGAGTTTCTACGTGTATAACTGTCTGACCTGTGTCTAACCATTGGTTTTATGTTTTCTATGAATCTGAAACTTTAGAATGTATACGATGGTTTATCCAATAGAATGATTTTCTACAAAATAAATAAATAAATAAATAAAATAATTGACCCCATAAAATTAAACTTATTAGTGATCCTTAGTACTCCACTCCACGTGGAGCGTGCAACTTGGATGAGCTCGACCTTGAATCTATGAATATATCCATTTAACTTAAAAGGGATAGGTCTGTTGATAAAGACCAAAACCTCAAAAGGGTCAAGAGTTCCAGTCTTTTTGAGGTTTGACCATCCAAAAAAAACCCTAACTTCATAAATACAACAGTTCCTTAAATAGAGTTTATCTTAAATTTTTACATATCAATGGACAAGTATAACTTGCTAGCTCTATTTACATTTAGAGATTTAAAAGCCTAGCTGAATCATACTTCATCAATTGCAAAATATAATTGTAAGATTATATTTTCATGTTTGGTATGTATTATTGTAATGCATTTTAGATTAAAAATATATTCTAAGACGACAAATAATGTTTGGTGTGTATTCTCACTCGTTCTTAGATCGTGGAATACATTAGAGAATGTAGCTCATTCTGGAATGTGCTCTTTAACCCATTTTGCATTCTGAGTCCAAGACGAAAATAGCTCACTCTTTTTTCCAGTATCATTCTATATTAAAAATGCATACAAATATAACCTTAGTTTACAATCTACTTATCATGTAGTCAGCTTTTTTTTTTTTTTTTTTTTTGTGAGTGGGTGGGGTGGGGGGTAAGTATCATGTCAGCTTTTACTATGGAAAGATTGAGAAGTGAACTTTTTTTATTCGTGCTACAATCCCATTGTGGGGTCAAGAGATGGAAATGAGCTTGGAGGGAGAGTGGATATTGGATGTGTATGCATGCATTCATTAGGGGATAGGATTTAAACCGAACACCTTGGAATTATATAAGATTTAACATGCCTGCAACCACCAATGCACTGTGGACTCTTCCTTATTAAGAAGTGAATTGATTATTATTAGAATATTATGTGTTTAGGGTTTCAATAAAACTCATTCTAATACCATACAGTTGCCTTAGAATATAATAGAGAAACCATAAACAATGAACATAAAGACATACCTGTCTGTAAAGAGATCGATTCTCATATGCTCAAAGTCGCTCCAAGCTTTGATCGAAATCCCTCAGTCACAGTCTTCCACAGCCTCCGGAGGATATCCTGACGTCTCTTGCTAATGGGTGTAGAGAAAACTTATTAACTGTGGCTGTGGGGACTCTAACCCAGTATTTATAGAATACTACTGTAACCCTAAAACCCTTCCCACAATAGAATTAGGGTTACCAAACCTATCTAATACCATGTGAGAAATCAAACCAAATCGATTCTACCGTATTCATTGGACTCCATGCCTAGTTTAGGTAATTAATTAAGCCCACATAAATTTAACAATTATTAATGCAATGCATTGCAAGGTTGGACCTTTCTAGGTAAAAAAAAACTCCTTTATTTGCCTTGGGGGGGAAGGGGCTGTTTGTTTTGGGGCTGATAATGACTAATGAGAGCGATGAGATAATTAAACCAGCAATTTGTAAGCCAAGTTAATGAGTTCCAACAACAACCAAAAAACAAGAGAGGGTTCTCAAGGCAACAGTTTTTGGGTCATGAGGGAGGACCTCAAATAATAGACCCTGGAAAATATCTTTAATTTAGAAGGATAATATAAATTTTTGGCAGCTGGCTTTTTTAATGGTCGACAGCATTAGTCATGAGTCATAAGTCATCAGTCATAAGTCATAAACTCATAAGGGAAGAAGGAGTATATATATTAAGGACAACCATTAAAAGATCATTGCTATAAGACAGGAGACAGTCAAAAATGTCGAAGTGCCTTTAAATGGCTTCAAAAATGAACAAGGCTGCGTTTGGTTCTTGTACTTGGGAGTTTTAAGGGAGTAGTTGTTGTTCATTCGCTTTCATTTCTCTTTCTCTGAATAACTTACCTATCGTCTTCTTGCTGTTCTTCTTCTCTTGTTGTTGTTGATACACTTGATTATAACCCATCTTCTTCAATAAATGAAAATGGGTCCCTACTCCTTATGACATCATAAAAGGTTTTTCTGTTTAATTTCCGTCTTCTTCTGAATAACCCAGAACCTGTTTGTTTGTTTGTTTGGATATATGATTAATAACAAAAATAGTACTCACCACGCTATCAACACCTAAAGTGAAAGTCCTGGTGATGTGGAGTGTTGTGGACTCTGGTGGCCGGGGAATAGTTCATATTTATTTCGTATAAGTTTCTACGACCAGTACAGAGCCAAAACTTAAAGCGGAAATAATAATGTAAAATATCTCTATCGGTACGTGACTGGATCAATCCCCGACATTGCCGTCCAACCTGTATCTACTGTGTATGTATTGCTCAGTTTATCCTTATTAGCATCTGATGAAGAATAGAAGAGAGGGAATGAGTTTATATGTACTCATTTTTGTAAACAGAGAACGTGATAGAATTCTCAATAACGTTTAAATATGTACAAGAACCTACCTCTAGGTATCTAGGTATGTATAAATCAACCATCTCCTCCAATCAAGGATGGACGATTGATCTGAGTGTCACATATCGTATAGGCGGATCTTAGACTAATAACTCACTTAGATGGGATTAGATGGCATCTAAACCACCCTACTTACATTCAGTAGATGCTATCCGTGAAGAATACCTATATATATGTAGAAGAAGTCGTCTCGTAATTTGACATGGGTCCTTGGGGATGAGGGCAGCGAGGGGACAAAGTTCTTGAGACTCCCCCTCATCCTTACCCTTTCCAAGTCCCAAAACACACAGACACACCTCTCTTTTTCAATTCCAAATTGTTGAAGGGATCTCATCCAGGTTTTAGGAGCCAGAGCCATTTGTTTGGCCGGGCCCGGATATTACTAGTTTTTGAAAACTATTTAACCAAATCCCCTTCCCCAATACACTGAATTTAATAGTAAAAAATTGAGCTATGATGGCATCCAGGCCAGCAGTACTTTCAAACTTTCAAACTGGATCGGAATTAAAAAATTACTAATCATGTTCAAGTGTTTGTATCATAGAAACAGGAATAACCTGGTCTGGGTTTCAGGTTGCCATCTTCTCAGTCCAAACATATGGTGATATGGGTGTGGGTCTATCATATAAGATCTCACTCCCATCTTCTTTTTTCCAAACAGATTTTGATGGGGTTTGTTGAATCAAAATTCAACATAGGACGAGAGGAAAAGGGCAAAAACAATCCCGTCATCCGTCCTTGTTCATCAACTTGAAAGTTTTGGATGATCATCCTTCATGGCGCCTGTCATTTTCCTCTGCCCCATGTTTTGACTTTTTATTTTGGGTTTCACAGGTTTCTCCTCACAACAGAGCATATAACATGAAACAATTCAGAAATTGTGGCGTCAAACATGATGGGACCACTTGCTCTGATCACAGTGGAAAATTTCTATGGTCAGAATTTATCATGAATCACATAAATTTTTCTTTTCGTAACTCTATATAACAAAATATGAGATGTCTTAATATGTTATTTGGGGTTTTTTTTTAATCATTGATTCAAAAATAATAGTAATTGAAAAATATTGAGATCTGTTGCTACCGAAACTGGTAATGCTAACAGTTGCCCGATACCTGAAACACAGAAAGGATCTCCGGTGGTTAGATTGGGTAATTCGACTGCCATCTTGATGATCAATCAATAAAAGAGCAAACAGTATGAAGCTACGAGGGATATTCAACTATTTAAAGAAAATGAGGTTAAGTTTGAATATTCTCACAGTAGATATTCTCTGCTTTTTACTTGTAATTGTGGAGTGATTATATATATAAACCATTGTATGTAATGTGTGAATTGGATACGTCATTTAGGTAGTTGAGATCGTGAAAGTAACTATTTATTGGGAGACTTCAGTCGGTTACAATCTATGATCGTTGGACTATAATTTCTCGGTCAGGATTTGATATGTGCACATCTCTGGACTTCCCTCCTATTCTCGTGTAGAATGTAGGGATTGATTGTTTATCGATAGTATTCCTACAATCGTACACTAAGTACTTATGGACTTGACACATAAATTGCATATGTTTTCTCATGGGTGATGGAGTCATATTAAGAGTGACATGTATCAGAAAATTCGAAACACATGTCATCTTTTTATTGGAGGATAAGATATAAGAGCTAAGATATTTTAATATATTTTAATATATTTCGGTGAAAAAAAAAAAAAGAAAAGAAAAAGGAGGTGGGAAGTGAGATTGATAGAAGCAATCATGTGGCGCACCGTGCATACGGTTCTTTTTTTTTTTATAGAGGAGAGTACTCTAATGGCTCTTATGCGAAAAGACAAAACTATCCTTCCGGAAAGACGAAACATACGAAAAGTAGGATATTTATACGTCATGAGTAGGGTTTCCTGTCGTCTTTTCCAAGATGTTCTCAAAATAAAGACATTCCAGGCTCCAACGGAAAGGATTACTCTCATCTCAGGAGGCTTCATCTTGCTTCAAGAAAAGGAAATTTTAAAATAATTGCAAAAAGGAGGTGGAGGAAGGAGAGTAAAGGAGCCAGAACGAGAAGAAGCTGGGAAGTAGACGAGTAAGAAACCTTCCGCCGTGCAGAAAATTCTTATATTTCAGCTTTTAATAATCTTCCATGAACTAAAAAATAGCAGAAGAAGGAGAAGGAGTGTCGATCTGGTTCATATTTATGCAGAAATGAAAGAGTAGATTTATCACTAGAAAGAGTGATAGACTGGGGAAGTGTAAGAGAAAGAGGAGGAGAAACGGAGAGTGGGAGTGATGGGTGGGGTGACTTCATCCATGGCAGCCAAGTTTGCGTTCTTCCCACCCAACCCCCCTTCTTACAAAGTGATTACTGACGAAGTCACTGGTCTCTTAATCCTTAGTTCTTTTCCACACCGTGAGAACGTTGATGTCCTCAAATTGCCCACTCGTCGCGGCACTGAGATTGTGGCCATCTACGTCCGGCATCCCATGGCGACATCAACTCTTCTTTACTCTCATGGTAACGCCGCTGATCTGGGCCAGATGTACGAGCTCTTTATCGAATTGAGCATCCATTTACGCGTCAATCTGTTGGGGTACTTTCCTCTCTTTTTCTCCATTTCTCTGGAAATTTCTCCATTTTTTTCCTTGTCTGCTTGCTTTCTGTCTGGGGTCTGATCTTCCAAGCCATGGTTTTGTATAAAGAGAGTGGAACATAGTTAATTCTGGTGAATTTAACCTTGCCCACTTTGGGCTCGCTTAGTTTCTCTTTTCATCTTCAAGAATGTCCTAGTTATATGAGTATCCTCTTGGGATCTTCGGGGATCCGCTGGAAAAAGAAGTTTTTGTTCTGTCATCCACTCCTCTTTGTTGGACGTAGTATTTAGAGGAAGGAGTACTGAATTTGATGAATTGAGCTCTTCTTCCACTCGGATTTGTTGCCGAATTGTTCCACAATTTAACTGTTTGATGCTTTATAGTTGTTTTGAGCTTTCAGCCGGGAAAAAGAATGTATCCATCCATGCCATTGAGAGATTGATCTATGGTAGGATATCTTTTTGCTTTTTAGTTTGCAGGTTCTTGGATCTGGGCTTCATAAAAAGTAAACTTTGCAATGGATACCCAAGATATGAAGTTAGCTATTTCTAGATGGCTTGGATTGATAGCCTTCTTGTTGTTCTAAACTTTCATTTAATGAAATTGCATAGGATGTTCTTCAATTTTTTTTTTTTTCATTTAAAGGAAAAAATGGGGGTTCCCTCACACATTTTAATCTCATTCAGGTACGATTATTCTGGCTACGGACAGTCTTCTGGAAAGGTTAGTTAGAGTCATAATTTTGCCTAATCATAATTTCCATTTTACAAATTGTGTGATGCAAAATAGCATTATTTACTTCAAAATCTCAAGTTCATGTTTTTCATGTTCTGCAGCCAAGTGAGCACAACACTTATGCAGATATTGAAGCTGCTTATAAATGTATTGAAGATAGTTATGGAGCTAAGCAGGAGGACATCATACTTTATGGTCAATCTGTCGGAAGTGGCCCCACATTAGATCTAGCGGCTCGCTTGCCCCGTTTAAGAGCTGTTGTTTTGCATAGTCCTATATTATCAGGTTTACGGGTCATGTATCCTGTGAAACGCACATATTGGTTTGACATCTATAAGGTACATTCCTCTTCTCCAGTTAATCTTAGAGTTGCTATGTTGATTTCTCGTGCATGGTTCTTTGTTTTGAACATTGTGTTGTGTTGTATTGTGCAGAACATTGACAAAATCCCAATGGTTAATTGTCCTGTTCTGATTATTCATGTAAGTATGGCTATTCTGTTCTTTTGCCCGTTATTATTGCATGAGTGATTATGATCCCTTATGCAAAGTGCCTTTTCAGGTTACATAGACCTAGTTTGAACTAATATGAAGTAATTCCAAAAGCTATAATTTGATACCAATTCTCCAACAACTATAAGAAGATCCGATGTGATTTAGATGCAATGACTGTGCTACATGTTTCATTTGTACCCGTTTTCTTCCCCCTTTTTGGAAGGGATGTCCAACTTTGCTATATCCCTGTGTCATATGTTATCCCACATTTCTTCTTTTCCATTATCAGCGGCATGCTTCGTCAACTTCTTCCAAATTGACTGTATTGAGTACTTCCTTTGGGGAACCAGGGCTAGTTCCAATATTTTTTTTCTCAATTCATTTAAGCTTTTAGTGAACATTCTAACCATATTTTTTAAGCGATTAATAAGGAACAAGACTATGTAATAATTAGACAGTTGTAATGTTCATGGGTTGTAATTTTTGTTGAAATGAAGAGTTTACCTTCTTATGTGGTGTTCGTATTACAAAAAATCTTGATATTCTTTTATGGTTGCACTGCTTTTAAGTAATGCAAGGGAATGTTCATGGAATGCAATAGATATCCTTTGGGTTTTGATTTTGTTTCTTAGTTATTCTCTCTTTCTAACTTTTGGTGTTTATTTATGCAGTCTATGATACACATAACCCTTTATAAAGATAGTTCACTGGTGTTTGTCACCTAACTTATTGATTTCTAAATTTTCTTATCCCAAAAAATGTTGCTCTATTTAGAGATGGTTGCCTATTCTTCTTAAGTGTTCCAAAGCTCAGTCTATCTCAGTTTCTAATTTTCTGCGTCCAAAATGGCCCCTCTATTTATATGACAAGCCTGCCACACAAATTCTGACAGTTCTGACATAAGCTTTTGAAACCCCTCCAATAAGCCTTGTGAAGTGAAAATCACAATAAATCCTACAAGGCTTCAACTTAAATTTTCTCAGCTTGATGGTTGGTCCCATCAAACACCAAAAAAGAGCATTCTAGTGCACGAGGCTCTTGCTACTGCAAGGTCTGGAGAAATATTTCTGTTTCCCCAGGGGTCAAAATCTGTTAAAATTCGCAAAGTTGCTGAAATTTTGACTGAGGCCTGTCGAAATTGATGAAATATTGCTGTTTCCCTAGTGGTTGAAATCATGCTACCAGACGAAATTTCAAACAATGGTAAACACAGTCTGCTAACACTCCTATCCTACATGCTATACAGGTGTCCTTAACTACTTTATCTATTAATTTTCACGTAGTTTTGTTTAGTCATTTTCATATTTCTGCAATAGTAAATAAGAAGTGTCCTCAAGTATAAAAAAAAGAAAAGAAAAAGAAAAAGTGAATGAGAAGTTTACTTCTATCCTTTCATCTGTCCAACTCTTATGTGTAACAGTATCACATCCAGTTGAAACTTTCTCTCACTGTTGATCAGCCTTCTAAGATTTTCCAGCTTCCATTTGGATGAGTCTTGATGAAAGAACTGTGGGCCTGCAAACAGGGCAAGACTATGCATGAAGAGGGATTGTGAACAATAATACATTTTATACTAAATGCTGGGATTCTTTTATCAGAACAAAACCATTGGATTTGAGAACGTAGCAGAAGTTTGGGGCAATTATTATCATGTTTCCCCATCTTAGGGTTGTGAACTCCTCTGCTTCAGATGGAGAACTGGAGAAAAAACCCCATGTTCTCTTTATAATTACTGGTTTGATCTGAGATCCCCCCGACTAAAAATCTGAATCAACATCATATGGGGAATTGTTTCAGACAACATTACCCAGAAGGCATTGGTCTGAGCTTTCATGTTCTTTAACAACCTCGTTTCTGTTACAGAATCAATAAATAGAAAAGAGAAAATACACACACACAGAACACAAGATTTAGGTGGTTCACCAACATAGTGTGTGATAGCTTTGTCCACGGCTGCAGCAGATCGAATCTTTCACTATCTCAGAGATTAAAACTGATTACTGAGATAATTTCCACGAATTCGTAATGCTCCAAACTCATAGGATAAGAGGAGTTTATATAATATTTCGAAAACAAATGGAATTACAAATCTGCCCCTAGATTTAATTCCTAGAATATCCTAGTGTAAAAAAAAAAGGCATAAAAAAAAATTGGGAGTTGTGGCTTGGTGATACGCAGGGGCCCGAGGAAACAGACTTCATAACTGTAAATTTATTAGGATTCAAGACATCCCAACAGTTTCACATTTGGATGAGTGTGTTTCCACAAGACACTCCGACTACCTCTAAATTGAAGAAATGTCTTATTGTTGCTCGTCTAAATCTATTTCTACATGAACAAATATCTCCTTCTATGCCTTCTATAAAATTTATGAAATATTTAAGGTTGCGATCGACTTCTTGCATTCTGTGAAATCTCTCCAGCCTCACCATCCTCTTGTAGATTACTAGGGCATTATAATGGAGAAATCAGTCATCTTTGAGGCCCGATAATGATGATGATTTCTATGAACTTTTGATTTCTATTTCAGGTAAACTTAATCGTTGTAGATCCTTCTTGAATTTTTTTACTTTTATGCATGGAAATTAATTATTTTTATAGTTTAAGACTGTATGATAAGTACTTTTATCTATCAACTTGTTTGAAATTATGGTTTGCAGTTGAATGTGTTTTAATTGTGTGGTCTCCCAAAATGATAATCGCGCATACTGGATCTTCATAATGTTTAGAATCCAACAACATAAGAAATCGATATTTCTTTAGATTTCATCATGTTCCCATTTTTTGCAAGGGTCAACATTCAGCATGAGATTAACACTCTTAAAGCTGAGATGAGTGAGGTATTTGATTGGATTCTTTCTTTGAATAAGTTATGATTGTGAGGATGTTGTCCTATTTATTGAGAATTAAAATTGATTTACTCAGATTATCTGCTTTCACATCTGGGGATCAGATAGGGTGTATCAGATCATCCTGACTCCAATCCAATCCATCTGATACTCGTCAACTCTTATAATAGTGGCCAAAGATCAGGACATCAGGCCAAATTGGCACAATCCATTGGCACAATCCATTCCCATCTCCGATACTGGATTTTTTAATCCTTGGTAAGATGGCTTGAGTGTCTAGAATATCAAAATTTATTACATAGGTGAGACAGTTTACAAAAGGCACTAAGGCATCATAGTAACTAGGGATTCTTAACTGACTATTAGTCATTGCAGTGGCCACAACATTTGTTCAGTAGTGTAAATCAATATTGTGTGGGCTTTTTTTTTTTTGAGAGAGGAGGGGGGGTTACTCCCTTCATTGAGTAAAACATATCAACTATATCATTTGGTGATCATCAATCTTTTTTTTTTTTTTTGTTGTTGACAATGGGTATCCAGACTTTTGGCCTAACTAATCCTGCGAATCCATACTGACCCCACAACCGCATGGACCGGGTCATTCTGGGGTTGAATGAGAACCATTCCACTTGCATCCATAGCAGGAAAGAAAGAACACTTAAACACCCTCGTGTGAGTGGACCCAAGGTAGTAAGAGGAGTCAAACTCATTACCTTCTGCTTCCTGCCGTAGGCTCCTTGCCAACTGAGGTACCCCTTGGGGTTATTTGGTGTTCATCAATCATCAACATAGAAAAACAAAGTAACTATATCCTTCACAAGATGCATACGAAAGTGTTCACTTGGGAAAGATAGGACTATTAAGTAATTCTTGTGCCGAGAATCCATTATCATTACTGAACTGCCTGAGTTTTAAAATTGAGAAAGTTGTGAATTTGAGTTGATAGGTACATAATCCAGAACCGTGCTTGAGTAAATAAGGCAAAGGCCTCTCCAAGTTGCAAGGGCATTGCCCTCTTGTATGCACATTCCTGCAATTTTATCTTGGTTGCTGTGCTCTCTTCGAATAGCCAGGGCATTCATATAGCTTTTCATCATTCTCTAGTGACAACCAGAAGGAATTTAATAGACTGTTGATGATATGCCCAACCTAAAAGTAGTGCTCTTTTTTCTGCCTATCTCTTTGATTGCAATTTATACCTAGAACTTCATCCGGAGAACAATCAATTCATCCACATGCATCAACAAATAGGCATTCATGAGATATCTCACAACAGAGCACCATACTCTTTGCCATCTGTTTGGCCTTTTCTTTTCCGGCTTCTAACAGCGTCCCATCCTTATTGCTTGTCAGTACTATGGTAATTATGTAATTTTATCCTTGCATTCTAACCTGATCAAGAACCAAGTTTATTTGGGTCCATTGGGTACTTGATAAAGTTAGGTGTAACAACTTATGGAATTTCATGGGTAAATGCAACATTTATTCCTTTTATTTTATCATTTTTTATGCTGTTCTTTGAATTTATTATGAAAATCAAGTTCTTAACATGGTTTTTGGACAGCAACCTAGCAATTGAATCAGTGTATGGGCGCATGCCTTGTTCTGCCACTCGGAAGAGTGATGTGGCAAATCTGATCGCTGGATATCTAGGGAATGGTCTAGATTGGCTAATGTCAAGTTTCAGCCTCAAATTCGATCGTTTATCCTCATATAATTGGTTACCCTCCCATGTATGCCCATGCTCCCCCGGTAGTTCTGTGCATCCTTTTGGTTATCCTAGATTTTTCAATACTTTGTTTTGCCATTTGACTAACTTTGATTGGGCTGAAACTTGACATGTTGGCATTGACCTTGTGTTCTAGCTGTTCACAAATATTTCAGCCCCACCTGAGCTGCCATATGGCAGGGTTGAGTGCCTGTCACAGATTCTTTAGGCCGCCCTCCATGAGAACTTTACTATTTTAATGTTGTATTATTGTATACCATAGTTGTCAAGGTGCCAAGGCGAACCAAGGCGATGGAGGCCTGACTAGGCGCCCGCCTCGACCAAGGCGACCGCCTAGGCGACTAAGGCGCCCAATTTTCCAAGGCGACCCAAGGCAGCCTGAGCACCTAGGCGACGCCTTGACAACTATGTGAATGTATACTCTTAAAGTAAATTCCAGATATATAGCCAGTTGGATCCAGATCCACCATTATCACACCTGGCCCTGACAAGACACAAACTTAACAGAAATAGTGGTCATTCTGCCTGTGATGCTGCATATAATGCCTAGTGGTTGCCTAGTTGCTAGATAACTTAGAAACATGGAAACAGGTAATCTAGGAAAACAGAGTACATGATTGGATCCCTTGACCATGGGATCACCTCTCAAATTGCTTATGTATCTGCATTTGGTAGAATGTTAAACAAGGCAACAGTAGTTGCCGTCATGAGTAACAATCGAACTTCCTCTTAACATTCTAGACAATTTACTTTTCTACCTCAGTTATATGATAAACAACAAATCTTCTTGTTTTGCTTTCCTTGAACCTTTGAATATTTAAGTTTTGCAACATTCTAGTGATAGAGCTTGTGACACTTGCATGCATGCACATATGTAAACACACAGGCACCGAGGCTTAGACATGGAAACATTGGGTTGGGAAGGGGATGAAAGAGAAAGAGAAAGAGAAAGAGAAAAGGAGGGGAGAGAGAGTGATGCATGTTGTTTAAAATGTTTTCTTATTTGTCGTGGAGCTCTTCATTTTGTTTGTGTGCTGGTGCTGATAGTGCATTTCTGTTTGTCGAAGGTCATCTTCAACGCTCCCAAAATAAGCAAAAATACCTTCTCCTCTGAACTTCTTTCATATTGTTGTGCAGGGTACCTCTGATGAAGTTGTTGACTGTTCTCATGGTAAGCAGCTTTGGGAGCTGTGTAAGGAGAAGTATGAACCATTATGGCTTAAAGGTGGAAATCATTGTGACTTGGAACTTTATCCAGAGTATATTAGGCACCTCAAGAAATTCATATCCATGGTTGAGAAATCTCCTTCTGAAAGGAGTGGTTCAAGGAGAAGCACAGACAGGTTTGAACAGTCCCGTCGAAGCACTGATTGTTTTGAGGCTTCAAGGAAGAGCACTGACCGGAGAGAAAAACCAAGGCAAAGCACTGATAGAGCTGAAAAATTGAAATGCCATGACTACAAATCTAGTAATATTGACAGGCTAGAAAAGTTAAGAATCTCTTTTGACCAAATGGAGAGATCTAGAAGAAGTGTAGACTGCATTGAGAAGTCTCGAAAAAGCGTCGACCTTCAGCTGGACAGAGCACGGAAGAGTGTTGACCGATTGGATAGAATACGAACTGGGTAAATCTTACTACACAATGTAAAATTCGTGCATGGGTTAGTTGTGGAAAAATTATTGGGGCATTTTTATTTGTGGTTTACGGCTGTCTGCTTGTTGAAGTTCCATATTGACTGTTATCACAAAATGAGAAGTGCTAGTTGTTATGTAATTCTTTGTCTTTGATCCCAACTCCATTTGTGATATGACTTATGTTTCCTCACTGGAAAAAAGAAACTTCTAGTAATTATCATCGTCATATAGAGGAATGTCAAAGTGTAGACATAGCTTAATCATCATGACTAGGAAGTGATGCCATTCTTCATCAAATTGAAATATTTTTCCTCCTTTAGTTTTGCAGTCCTGATGGCCATATTTTTTCAAGCTTCTCTTCCCTGCACTAACAGTGTTCTTCCCTACTTACTCTGTGCGTAGCTGTTCTGCAAAGTGCTGTGGTCACAATTGTTCCAATATCATTTTATCCAGTAACTCTTGAATTAGGTACGTGGGCACTTTTGGCCTCATCCTCCAATGCCGATCGTTGGTTCTTTAGTATTGCAGAAGCAAATGTATATTCCCATTTATGTTGAACTTGGTATGCTAGAGACAAGTAAGGGTCTTCCTCTACTACGATGCTTCACTTTTCTTTTGTGGGACAAATTTGAGACACAATTCTCAAAACCATTTCTGGAGTGTCTTCCATTCCCCCAGCGACCAAATGTATATTCTAAAATTTTAGGGAATGACTCTCTCCAGAATATTCCTATCAAAGAATGGGTATACAAATGAACAGTGTAAATTTTTTGACATGACTAATGTAGACCATTTTCTATATTTCTCGTTGAAATTGGCACATAAACCCTTCCCTTTGCAAAACTTGGGTGCTGGACTCAAGATACTCGTTACTCTTACCAGACAACCATAGTTGCTTTCGAGTCATTGGAGGACGAAACCATGCAAAAATAGCACATTAGTTTGGATGGATTTTCATCACTCGTTTAATAAATCTTCCATTTAGGATCTGCCATTTCCTAAAAATGGCAAGGTTATTTTACACCTCTGCCTTTTCACTTTTATATATTGTACGGAAGAACTCAGAAGAAGGCACTTTTGGGCGAGGTTGTATGGGAGGACAAAAAAAAAAAAAAAAAAAAAAAAAAAAACCAAAACATATGATAACAATATTTCCTCCATTAGTTAGATTCCAAAACCATGCTTATTTGGAAAAATAAATAAATTTAAGCTATTTTTTACTAATTTATATTGCATTTCAAAACATTTAATTTCTTTTTTGCATGCCAATATAACTTTCTTTTGCTTTTAAAATAAGGTTCAGTGTCTTTGGTATGAACAGATATCTGTTAAACGTAGTTTGATCTTAGGGTCATGAGTTTGATGATAATTTTAAATTTAAAAGTATTTTCACGGTTAATCTAATTCCTATAAAATATTTGCATTGAGAAAAAAGCACTAATTCTATCCGCACAACAGCATATGCGTCCTCTTCTTAAAGGAATGTCAATCAAGGAACAAAAAGATTCTCAGGGGAGTGTAGTCTTCTTCTTGTCTTCTTTAATAGAGGCAGAATCAAACAATGTAGCTTCAGTGTGATAGACTCAAAGTCATCCTCCATTATCACATCCATCTGTATAGTCTATACACACAGCGCACGATGCACCAAAGCAATTTCTAAAGTCTAACTTTCCCTATTCCACATACTAGATTATCTTTTAGATTGTGGGAAGTGAGAATTTTATAAGAAAAACTTGATTGTGGAATTTAAGTAACACTTATCCAAGTTAGCTTCAAATTCCAGTGATTGCTGATCTCTACCTAGTCTTACTTATCAACCTATCCCAACAAATTCCCCATTCTTTTATGATTTGCTTGAGATGCACCGAGGACCATCCCTCAAGATTATCTTCTTCATGCGCGCTCTGCAAATTGATATCTTCTACTTCTGGACCAAGTTGCCCAAGAGATAATAACCACCTGTTGGAAACATTTCTCTTCACCAATTTGGTGACCACATATGCTAATCTACATGGGACTGAAACATAACCGAGAATAGCAACCAGTAGCAGACCCAGCCCGGGAGAGCTCAATACGTATAGGAATATAGGATGCATATTATTACAAGCACATCCAATTAGTTAAATTCTCAGCAGTTAATCAGTCGCCTGATTCCAAGTGAAGTCAGTGAAAATGCTATAACAAACGAACCAAAACAAAAGGCTTTAGCAGTAGAAGTCAAAGGGCAGGGGCAACATAACATCTACTAGATGATCAGCAATCCAAGTCCCTAATACCAAAATCAAAACTTCTGAAACTAATAAGTACATTAACAGCAGTGATTACAACTACATTTAAGTCTATCTTTTAGGCATGGGTTCCTACACTGGCTGTCCAGGAAGGAATCCATAGACAGGCACCTAGTTTGATCACACGACAAATTAGATTACATTTTCGGATGCCAAGGTCCTCTGCTCAATCCAAACAGAGTTAGCCATGCGACAGAACAAAGCTTTGAACAAATTAGAGAGTGCTAAGGACTCAAGGCAGTGAATACATGGGAGGATATACCCATTAGATGTAAGGATATACGATTGAATTTGAGTATAAAATTTGACATGTGATCAATTCAGATCATTTCAAAAATATCCAACTATCAGAATTGCCATATCATTTTCCACGTTGCAAAATGAGGGAGTGCCAACCTCTCCAGACATGCTCATCCTGAAAACTTTTGACCTATCCTTCATCTGGGCTGAGGAATAATATCAGCATAAGATCAAGTGTAAACCCATTCCACAGCCTGCTATGGCAAAAGTAGAATGTGAAATCCCCAAAACTGGCTAGGGGACAGGTCTTGGGATTAAGTCCCATTGTCTTTCTTCTTCTAATTCTCCAATCACACAAAGACTTCATAAAAAGAAAAGAGAAAAGAGGCCCCCAAAATTGTTTAGTAACTCATTCTCTTTCAGTGCATGCAGATTAAAGTGACTGACGCAGCACAGGTTCCACAAGATTTGGATTGGAATCTCTAGAGGATTTTTCCTAAATTGGGAAATCTTTGTAATCTTTTATTTTGGAAAATTTAGTCAGGATTTTATTTCTATTTCTATTTATATTTGACTTAGTCTTTTTTTATTTATTTCTTTTAATGTCAAAAGGGTGTGGACCTTTTTTTTCCCACTATTTGGGACTTAGACGTCTTTCTTTCATTCATTTATTTATCTTTTTATTTAGTTATGTGATTAGGATTGTAAAGCCTATATAAAGGAGATTTCTAATTGGAATGAAGATATGAATTGATTAATGAAAGAAAGGAACTCTCACGGCTTCTCCCCCTCTCTCTCACGGTAAATCCCCTTCCCCCTCTCTTTCTTGATCTTTCTTTTCTCTCTCCCGCAAAGCAAATCCCTCTCCCCTTCTCTATTCCTCTTGGTAATATCCCTCCCCCTTCTCACTCTCGCACGTGATACCCACCTCTCTCCCTCACGGCAGCATTTTCCACCCCCCCTTTCCCGGTTACGGTAAAACCTCCTTCCCCTCTTTCTCTCAGTTTCGATAAACCCCCCTCTCTCCTTCTCAATTATCCTCATCCCCTTCCCATTCACCTTCCCTCTATGATGATCTATCAGCTATCCCTTTTCTCTCTCCTCTGGGTTATTCCTTTCCCCTCTCCCCCGGTAATGCCCTCCCCTTCTTTATGTTATTTCTCTATCCCCTCTCAGTTATTCCCTCCCTTTTCCCCTTCACGGTATCTTTTATTCTCTTCTTAAAATTCCGTCTGCATCAGTGACATTCTACAATTCCAATTCTTTCATTCGTTGGGGAGCGGAGATGTTTTCCAAAGTTCCTATTTTGAACTTTTATTTTTTAATTCTTCATTTTCGTTGCTTTAGGAAATCTTTGATCTTTTGTCAACGAGTTTAATTCTTTTGTAATCCTGATCAAAGCTGGAGCAGCATGAAGACCATGAAAGGTTAAAGTAGGTTTCTGAAGGGTCAGGAGTGTCTGATTGTGCTGGGTACATGAATACTGGAATTAAGTTTGTCGATGAAGGATATGGAGCAAACAATCCTCCCAATAACGGGATGGTCTGTGTAAGGGAAATCAACTAAGAGCTAGTGGATGAGTAAGAAAAAGTAATTTAAGCTGAGGAATCTAGTGTTAGAAAGATAAGAATTTTGTTAAGTCCTTAGCTCTATATCAGAATAGAGCAAATCACCATCAAATTCAATGATAAGCTAAATATTAAAGAAAATGTTCACTACTTTCACTGTGCAAGCAAATCCAACCACACAAAATAAAGGAACACCTATCCAGTTTTGCTTCTACCGTAGGAGAGAGTAGAAAAGTCCAATTATTAGGTGCGCTAGTCAGGAAAAGGAAAATTAAGTGGACCTATTAAAGAAAAACGTGAAGCAAATTGAATAATCTGAGCTTGAAGTAAGAGTTCTTGACAGGTTCTAGTTGCGCACTAGAAAGAGAATTTAGTTAGCAAAAACAAATCAAGCCGGAATCAAGCACTAAAGAAACCTAAACAACAGAGATAATGGGATTCTGGAAATTCAGAAAGGAAAAAAGACACAGGAAAATCAGGGCTTTAAGAAGAGTTGGGGCAAGCCCCAAAAAAAGACAAGTGACTGTAGGAAAAAAGAAGGCTACTTGTGAAGGAGTTCAAGCAAGGGCCAATTAGATTGGGGTGAAATGAAATCCAGGCTCTTGGGTCTAGGGTTGGGATTTCGAACTTGTTTTCAAATTGTGGGTTAGGGTTAGAATCAGAAAGGAAAACTTAGAAAAAATAAAGGATAAAAGATGATCGTTGTTATTTAGTCCTCCAACAATAAAAGATTAGCTCAATAGAGAGAATAAATACAAAACAAAATAGATTATGAAAACAAGTGAAGAATAGAACCTAGGTGCTGCCAGGGGTCCACATGGCCGACTAGTTGCTCCCATCTTCAATTCAAATTCTTTCAAGATAAATCCCACATCAGGGAAGAGTACATATACACATCACATCAGGGAAGAGTACATATACACATGTAGACTTAATGAAAGACAAAAAAGAAAACTACACTTGCTTAAAAACCACTACAAAATTCAAATGGATGGGTATAAAACACATGAGATAAAAACTCTACAATGGCAAGTAAATCCACCATACAGCTATAAAAAGGAATTACTCAATCCAGAATAAGCCCACAACTACTCAACCCTTTGTTCTACTACTAGGTCTTTTGGCCTGTCTCCTCTGACTGCAGCCACCCATTGCTGTGATCAAGTGAAGAGGAATGAACCAATGCCATCTTTCACCTGGTGTGGACTGGCAAGTGGCAAAAATCTTTTCAGTTCTGCAGCTGTTGAATTTTATTAACTTCTGATTTCCAATTCCCAAAGGGTACTTTGCCATCATTTTCATTATCTATAAAAAAAGACCATTCACCCTCATCTTACCACCATTGCTTTCCAGCCAGGAAAAAACTCCAAATGTCAGCGAGGAATAAGGAATTAGTAGACAAACTAGAAATCTGCAAGGACCGTGAAGAAACCTATATCTACGAACAGTCACTTTACATAAAGCCAATAATCTCCTTAATCCTCCAAATCCTAACCCTTCCAAATCCTAACTTAACCATACATTTTTTTCAAACCCGAAACCACAAACGTCTCAATTTACCAAAAAAACCAATGTACAATACTATCTATCTTAACCCTGTTTCACCCTAAGCTTCCAAACACTTCCATAATTAAACTTGTCTTTTCCAAAGATCCTGCATCAGTTCCATGGTAATATTGTTATAACATACAGGCAACAGATGATTTTAACCAAGCAGGCTAGAGATATCACCTTAATAAATGGGAGAACTTTTGATCATGAAAGAGATTTGGACAGATTCTAGGAAAAATTGAGGATCACAGAAAGTGGAAGAGGTATTTCAAGCTCGATTTGGATTGAAGAAAAGGGCAGGAAGCCTGCAAATGGCTTCAAACTTTCTTGAAGGACTGTTAAACATTCAGTTTCAAACACACTGGAGAGATCCAAGCAGTGGAATGACAGATCCATTTGAGCTCTTTAAGGAGGATAAAACATGAAAATCAACAACCCTGAGGGTAAAATTTTTTGTGCAAGCTATGGGATCTCCATTTTTCTTGCAGTAGACCCAAACCAACAGCTATTGAAAGAATACAGAGACAACAGGCCAATTTGAATTCGTTAATGGGAGTAATGTTTAGAAGCTGACTGTTCCAATGGACATGAGCTCTCCACCGTTTGCATGACGACAGAACTTGCTCCATTCAATAGCATGAAGCATGGGGTAACAAATATGATGCAGAATTTCCACCAAAAAAAAAAAAAAAGAAGCTCAAGGATAGGAAAGTCCCACCACAAAACTTCCCATGTATTGTTTTCTCTCTCACCATTAAATTTACCTTCCAGCCAATTCAAAGAGTGGGAATGAAGCAACAAAATCCTAATAGTACTTCCTAAAAAATATATAGAAACATTACACCAATTTGACATAATCAATAGTCGTGTTTGGAAACTGGTTTCTCCCATGCTAGTCAAAAGAAAATTAGTGAATCACTTCTTTATCCAGCTTAAAGTAGCTAGAAGTAGTTACCAATAGCATAATACCCTGCCAAGCTAATTAAGTGTGCCTTCTGAATTTAGCAATTTGAATTTCTAACTGCAAAAAAGTGGTCTTGTGCACCCACAAATCAGTTGTGACTTCTGGGATCTAATGCTAGAGTGTATATGAGCAGCATTCAAATAAAAAAAATCGTGGATGATGATCCAAACACACATCTAAAGTATGAAATAATATTGATGATCAGAACAGAGATCATCAAACAAGAAGCAAATATGACTTAGGGCAAAGCAAGCAACAAGGATGTCCTATGTGACCTCAGCCCTGTATGGACCCATCTCCTTCTTTTCCATTATAGATGTGCCTATTTAATTTGGCTTAACAACAAAAGAGGAAATGTTTTAAACTAGCATTATCAGAATGGATGTTTCAAATACATCCATCTAGTTACCACTAAAAAATAACCCATTCAACCTTTATGACAAATCCTCTCTTTTAGACCATCTTAGATTAATTGAGTAACCCAAAGAGATCTATATGCGCATCACCCACTACACATGGCCTGCAGAATCTATGCTAGACATGGTCTGATGTAAGTTCTACAGTTCGCATAACCTAGAAAGGACCCAGACAAATCTATTTAAAAAAAAAAAAAAAAATGGAGAACCCATCCATTGGAGTTACGCACCAACTTTTTTGCTGTTACTTATAGCAAAAGGCAAGGTAGATGAACAATATACCACATCCAAAGTAGACATTCCAGTATTACCAGTCATCTCATCTATAGATACGAAAAGAGCACCAACAACACCGAAACATTGAGTCTAGATGATCATAGGCATGTGCAGAAGCTACACTCGCTGTCTCTGCTCATGAACATCGGTATAAACCATAAAGTAGCTCATTAGATGTACAGGTAGTTGTGTTTATACATGCGCAGACATACATTCTTCCTGATCTCATGCAATAATGGATTCCTAAAATGACCAAACGCACATATCTAGGCCAATTATTACATCAGTTCAATATCCATAAATAAAGTCAAATTTTGGTGAATTTGAGGTAGTCCAAGTAACCACAAATTTTTGCCTACTTATTTTTTTTTTGGATACTTAATACAAAGTGCCTATACTCAGAATGCAAAACATAAGCAACACTTAATGAAATATTCCGTAATAAACATCCGCAAGAACATAATTCTCTGTCTAAACTATCAGAAATTCCTTCCCGACTCAGATGGATAACATAGAGCAGAATTGTTTTGCCACCACAAGACAATAACCAAGTACAAATAATAAATAAAAGAGCAAAAGTTTGGCCGCCAAACACCCCCTCCCAGGCATTTTTAACAGAAAAAACAATTCTCACCACATGAACCTATCTCTTTGTCTTTCGACGCAAACGCTTCCTTAGCTTCTTGTATTTGTGCTTGTTCATCTTCCTCTTCCTCTTCTTCTTGACGCTATCGGCCCAAATAGAATGATCATCGCCAGACCCGACGTCCTCAGCATCCTGAGACACCATTGGATCGAATCCTGTCGGAGAAACATGATTTAAGCAATACCCAAACGGAAAACTCGGGTAGATCGATGAGGGCCGAGCATTGGTTGGTTTCTCTCCTCGTATAGAGGCCAATATAGGGTTTGGATTGCAAAGATAGTCGGGTATGCTTTCAATGGGATGGTTTTGATGAAGAACGAAAGGAGCTGCAAGGTTTGATGGTTGAGGCCGCTCGAAGCTTGAGATAATTCTCAGTGCCGAATGCCTTTTTATGAATTTATGCAGAAAGCCAGCCATTGCGAGATTAGGAGCGCAGACACTCGTATACAGCTTACGCTGCTACTTTATATTTATCGCTATTTTCAGTCCGCGAACCAATCCCAGTATCTAACGGATCCGGATCCTCAGTAGCGCGGCAATGCGGCATCTAACATCGGATTGCCTTAGTGACGCGCTGCCGTTCTAAAGAGGATCCTTATGCGTATCTAACTAGGATTCCGCCTTCCCGATTTCCGTTCCGACGATAAAAGAAAAAGGAAATATAAAAGAGATAATAGCTAAATTAACTAACAAAACGATAAAAGAAAAAGGAAATATAAAAGAGATAATAGCTAAATTAACTAACAAAATGCCCCCATAACTAACAAAATGCCCCCATGCAGGATCGAACTACAGACCTTCAGTTTACAAGACTGACGCTCTACCACTGAGCTATAGGGGCGTCGTTTCCAAAGAACCAAAATTAAGATTAAATTTGTAAATTCTCGAACATAACAAAACCCATGTCCACACTGAACGGCAATAGAGCATTGGTTCATGGAGAACACCTTTGATCCAGTAAGCCACCACTTTTCTTTAGATTGAATTTATTTTGTACATTTCCTTCGTGTAATGATATTTCACATATTCCTCAAGGTTGATTTTCTGATGATTGAATTTGCCAGGAGTTGATCCGTGCCATTTTTAAGCTCGTCTGGAGCAGAAGAGCCCTAGGTCGTTTTCACTTCTATTTTCTCCTTTAATAACTTCTCTTCTTTAGGTATATCCATTTTTTCCCCGTCCATCCCCCCACTTTTTAATCTTCTTACTTTGGTTTCTCCTTTCTCCGCAGAACGCGAAAGAAACGAAGGTACTGAGAATTTGGATGGCGAGGTATAATATTTATTTTCGTCTCTTGCTTTCTGCGCTTTACTTAGTTCTGTTTTGCAGAAATCCAATGAGCTATTTTGACACTTTCCAAAAGTATAGAATTTATTCTATTGTGTATGTGGGCCTGTTCTGAAAGATCCTGGCATGTCCCTTGTCTTCTCTGATAGGATGACATTTAAAGAACAGATCCTTTGTTTTTGCCTCTTTCCTCAGACAGAATGTGGGGTTTGCAGGACATCTAGAATGTTCGTTGCATTGAGTGACAAAATTGCGTACCATGCGAGTATGCGGCTGAGTGGTACCAAATTTCAGAGGCAGTGGGGGTGGTTCTACTGGTTACTACATCCCAGTGCAAGAAATAGATGTGTTTGATAACTTCCATCTTTACTTTGCCTTTGTGAAATTCCCAGATAGAAGTTTTGATTAGTTGTTGCACAGGACTTCCACAATTCCACATGATCATATTAGTAATGTTTCATAAATAATTAAGACCTGAACCTTTAAAAAGAAGGAATTGGCAGAAAACACACCATTAAAAATACAGGATCGCAAGTCTATGATCATCCTCAATCGTAAGCTATGTAGCATCCCTTGAATTTTGCATTAAAATGCTGGAATCTAGTTATTGTTTTAGATATGGTGTGAGATATAATGTGTTGAAATTCTGGGTGAATTTCAATGGAGCTTGTCATAATGGCTAAGTATAAGTCAGAATGGACTCTCTTCCCTATCTTGGTTAGTGTTATACAAGAGTAAGTTAAACCCAAATTAATTTGTTTGACAAATTGTATGCTTTTCGTCATTTTTTCACTGAGATTATAAAGTTTCTAAATCCCTTGTCCTTTGTGGACCTTAAAATTTGTTATTTTGAGTCTGACCAACTCCTTGCACATCAAAAGGAATACACCATTTTTTTTATGTTCTCGCTTTTACCACTATATTGTTGTTAGAGACTCTGCATTTTCTGACCTTTCCCACCCTCCTGTCTTAAGTTTCCTTTAACATCAATGTGCTTCTCTATGCTGTATACCTGTGGTAATTGTGCTGTTCACGGAGGATCACAGGAATGCGTGTCTACTTTTGTTCCTTTTATGTGCTTTTTTAATTATTAGATTGTTGCTAGAGTGGGACATTTGTTGACTAAAAAAATAATAATAATCTGAAGTACCCCTTAACGTATGTGTGCTTCTTTATCTGATCTCAATATTGTTTTTAATATGGCTCCTTTATCTTGGTGTAGCCTTTTCCTTTTTGAGAATTCTCGCTATCCATTGAGGCATGCCCCAGGGATGATAGCTGGGTATTTGTTGGCCTTGATTTGAGATGCCTCCTTCCGGAGTATTAGTTCAGTTGATCTAGTGCTCTATTTGTCTGTATATTTCTTTGTTTTTTTTTCTCAATAAATTGATACTACCTAAAAAAATAAAAAAATTTCTAAGTAAGAAATTAAAGAACTTATTTCCCCTCCCCCCCCTCCCCCCTGCCCCCAAAAAGAAATAAAAATGCTAATATTTTCTTATTGCGTTCGTTGAACATATTGCATTCTGATTTAACTGACCTCGATTTCAAACTAATCCTTTGATTGGTCCAGGTAGGTGCTGGAACATCCAAAAAAAGTCGCCCAACTACTGGTATTTTATGATTATATATATATATATATATATATATATATATATCCTGTCTTCGCGGTCTGCTAATCACCTCTCCTCTCTCTAGTAGTTTTGGTTCAAAGTCTCATGGGGCATTGTAATGTAGGCTGATGGCTGTGGGTAAAATGATGGTTCATATTCTGCTTATGCTTAGGAACTAATACATTATACATGGAAGTAGTTAATCTTTTGGGACATTTTTTTAATGTTCCATATTTAAGTACGTTCACATGCATGTTAGTTCCAATTATTGTTACAGAATTTTAGATGTGTATAATCTTTTCCATGGTTTTCTGATATAATACTGTGCATCTGATATTTACCAGTATTCTCCAACTTAATGTGGCATAAAAACATACATGAAAAAACACACACAGAATTAGAGACTATAATGTGGCTTATTAGGGCACCATTTGTTGTTTTCTGTCTCTGATTGTTATTCAATGTGTTTATGTCAACAATAAGTCATTCTCTTTGTAAATTGTATTTATTAAGATAGATTGTGGCCTATAAGTCATTCTCATGTGTAGAATCAACTAGTGTATTGCTACCATTTCAATGTAGATATTCTAGTTGATGCAAAGGATTTTTACCAAGTTGCACTTTCAGATTCTGTTTTCATTTCATGGAGCATACGATTGCCTAAACATTTTAACATTTTTTTTAGGTTTTATGCAACACTTAGGCAGTTCCTGTTTAAATTTTGATAAATATTGGGTCAAGAGGTCACTTGAAAAAAAAATGCTCATACTGGCTATCATTTGTGATTGGTCTCCAATAATGCAGCTAATGCAAATGCCTTGAAGCTGAGCTCTGAACTACTAAGACTTTTTATCACAGGTGTGCGGAACTAAACTTTTGAATGTCTTTGTGCCATATTTTGGAGTGTAATATTTGAGAACATCTGCTTCCGTGAGCTTACAATTTTTCCATTTTGTTGACATAGAGGCTGTGCAGCGTACTGCTACCATTGCAGAAGCTGAGGGTGTTTACAAAATAGAAACGACTCATTTGGAGAGGATACTTCCCCAATTACTTCTGGATTTTTAATGTACTATTAATTTACTGTTTATGAGTTTTCTGGAGTCACAACCCAGATTTTTTTTTCTTCAGGTATCAAAACTAACAGTTTCTACTCTAGTTCTTTCTTGGTTATTAAATAACCTTAGCCATGTGGAATCTCAAATAGATTATTGTTATGAACTTATATGATCAAGATTCAGCCTCGTTGGTAGGACCCATGACACAGTTCAGGTGTTTTACTATTTTAACCAGGGGCAAAGAAATTGGTAATAATGGTGTAAATTAATTGGACAATCTGATCTGGACAAGGTAGCAAACAAGCAGGCGTTTAGGTGGTTTTCATATTCGTTTAGTTCCTGGTAGCATTCTTTGTGATCTAGATCTAAATTCTAAACGCACTGACAGATGTAGTAGTATGAGACAATGTGATAGATTAACCTATGCATTTCAGCATCTGCGTTTCCTGGTTGATCATTTAACTCAAATTGCATTGGTCTGATGTTTTTTGTAGGTTTTTTTGATGAGTACGAAGTGGGGTGTTCGTGTTATCTCTAATGCGTTATCCAGGTTTTAGAAACTCTCTCTGTCAAGTTTTGTCAAGTTTTGGAATCAGTTGAGACCTTTTTGAGGACTTGTTAGGTGGGTCATTGACCTGATTAGGTGGATGGTCCAGATTGTGCAACTGCCAGGCTGACTGGGTTGTGCTGCCATATTATATTCAACGGATGAAATGATGTCTAGATATACACAAATGTATGGGTAAACGTTTCACATTCAAATAGGTGCTCCAAACCAGAGAGTGCTAGAGCACAAGTAAGAAGAGAATAACCAATCCCAATGATAACGTGCATATAACTTGTATGTATGGCATACCAGTGCTTGAGATTCCGCAGTTGGGGTGGTGAAGGGATTGAGAATTTGGTTGATGAGTTGATTAAGAGGCCAGAGGTCAACTTTTTTGCCATCAGTCATTGTCTGCCTTCCTAGCTCTCTGCACAAAGCCAGATAAATCTGGCTAGTTTTTTGTTATGCTATGATTTAAACAAGAAAAGAGACATTCCTGGTAACTCCAGTCACTCCACCCCATTCCAACTGATATGAAACACTTACCTATAACGTCCAAACAGTATCGTTCTTCCCACCATTGGACCACCGGAATTCCAATCTTCCACTTGCATAATTCGATAACTGAATTAACATATCAATATTAAGATAGGAACTCATTTTAGAAAAAAAAAAAAAAAAAAACAATAATTATATTAACAGAATCAACGACCTTCGCTTTCTGGGTCTCCCTTCTTTACAGTTTCTGCTAAGCTCGCAATGAGGTGGCTTTCCATGAATTTTGGCTTCATCTTCTCTTCTTTTGTCTCCTCGATCCCCACTTACCTTTCCCTTTCTCATCTACCGGCGGGCCTATCCTTTGTAGAGAAGTTATAAATAACGATGACCTAACTCGAGGTCTCCCTTCTTCAATGTTTCTGATACTCGCAAATCGTAATGACATAGTCTTCCAATTCATTATAATATTCTGAATTCAGACTGTAACCACTTTTGCTTTCATATACACTATAGTTGACATCAAGGTTTTTGTTCGAGGGATCGGACATAATATAGGCTATGGTCAAAACCAATCTGATACTGATACGAATCAGATAATGAATCGGATACCTTGAACCATGTTTGATATTCACTCCTCTCGCTCGCACTATACAAAATGCTGCTACAAATTTTGGGATGCAAAATTCCACACCAAAAATCCGCAGTTATCCGCAGCTATAACCGTTGCGACAGCACTTCTTGTTGTCGATAGAAAACCGTAGGTAATCTGCATTAGATTAACTTCCAGACATTCCTAGACGGAAGAAGATACAAATATTGACATGATTTAAATCTCCATCTTCGGCATTACTATAAGTAGAGAAGATCAATCAACCAAAAGGAAAGTAAACTTCCATGATGGAAAATTCTTGAAAATCAGTTTTCAAATCGATATCTTATTCTTTCTTCAACATCCTAAGAGATATTATTATCTCTTACAAAATCTGAATGAATATCAGTCCATTAGTTAGATATTGTTCTCAGCCTCGCAACATTTTTTGCCGAAGAGTCTACAATCGTATTTGCTACCCCATAACACAGTGAGTAATCCTCTTCCATGGAGGAAAGAAAAGATCTGAGGTGAATCTGTTGCTGAAGATAAACCCAAGGAATATTAGATTGTTTTAACAAATACTATCACTAAAATCGATTCACATTCTATCATAGATGCTGAATCCCTTCCTCTTAAACCACTTGTAAATTAAAGAAAAAAAATCTGAAAATTCGATTTGCACACTTTCCCAATTTACAAGCTTTAGGACTTCACTGGTCGCGTTGGAAAATTAAAGGGCATATGGTATACATTCAACGTCATAATTCACCCATTCATATACCCTAGGGTTGGAAGTCTGCTAAGCTTGAAATGCTCTATAGGAAACCCAAGGCCAAAATAGTTTGCTTTATTTCCGGGGAGCAAAATAGTGTTGTTACAATGTAAAGGGTTAGATATAGACATGTGTCAGACGTGGGTCTCGGATTTACTGAGAGCCACGTGGCGGCCATCCAGGGCAGGTTGCCACTGTCCTCCCAGAACCACTGGGAGGACAGGATGCGGATCCATTTATCTACTTGTCTAGTACCATGTATATATATACGGTATGTACTCAGTCAATGAGGATAAGAGAGAATTTCAGAAGTTTCTAGTTTCGTATTTCCCACTGTTTAACATGGTATCAGAGCGATGTCGCTCCGATTATCAGAAATTTCTTGATTCTTCTTTGATTCTTCTAGCTTTGTTCTGAATCTTCCTGGTCTACCTACATTGTTTCAACCTTCTGATCGCTATTACCTCCTTAGTCAAGTTCAAGTTTGGTTCTCTACGTCTGATTCGGTTCAAAGAGCTACGTCTTTGGTGATGTTCTTGAAATTTCTGGTGTTGTTCTTGGTCTGTGCTTCCCTGATGGTGTTCAGTGGATTGTGCTCAGCTGAACTGAAATCTGTTCAGCTAGTTGATTTTTCCTGATTCTGATTGTGTTTCCTTTGATTCTTGTTTTTGATCTGATTTAGGGTTTTTGTAACCTTAATCTCTTACTTGCTATTCTTGGGGTTTGCTTGCAGTTCAATTACTGATTCTTGGTGTTCTTGGAGTTTTTGATCATCAATAGTTCAATTACTGATTCTTGGTGTTCTTGGAGTTTTTGATCATCAATTCAGCAAGTTTGAAGACCTTATTCTCTGACTCTTGGTGCTCTATGGTGTCTCGCTCATCACAACCCGCGTCTATGGCGTCTCACTCGTCACAACCTACGTTGGTTAGTTCTTCTCCATCGTCTTTGTATCCGGCAGATAATCCGGGCAATGTGTTGGTGTCACAGTTACTTGATGGAGATAATTTTGCAACCTGGTAGAGAGCTATTAAGATCGCTCTTGGCGCGAAGAATAAATTCGCCTTTGTCGATGGCTCCTATGCTCGACCTGATTCCAAGATCGACTCTGATGGTGCAGCTCTCTGGGTTTCTAGTTTGTATTTCCCACTGTTTAACAAGTATTACTGTCTAAGGCCGGTCACTATAGTGTAGGATTTTGTGGTCTATTTCCATAGATTCAGGAGGCTTGTTCTTCTAAATTCTTGTGTTTCACATGTTCTTCTCAATAAACTTCTGTTTACTAAAAAAAATAAAAAAGAAAATCATTAATTGATTAACGAGAGACTTCCTTAATTCCTTGAAAAAATTCAATGACGTGGTGCGCCATGAGGTAAGAGTCTCTAACTTGTAGGTGACATAATCTTTCAATTCCTCATACAAAGAAGAGCCGTGACCTACTAAACCTCGTGGGAAACCAACAACCTCGGCAAGTTCATACCATGACATGTAATCAAAACATGTGATTTGATTTTTTTTTTCCATTGAAGATCAGTGAAAATTTTATTGAAATAAAGAAATAAAAAAAAAAAATTACAGATGAAAAAACCAGCAAATGAAACCCTACCTTCAACATTGCTATAAGTAGAGAAAACAATGACAAAACAAACGTAAAAGCATAATTAACAACGTAGCAACATTAAAGCAAAGAAACACCCCACACTCTATTTAAGAATACTTAATGCAGTTGGCCCATTTAGATCCACCTCCTCCTCCACCCCCTCGCTCCTCCATTTCCTTTTTTCCCGATCTCGTCCTCCATCTTCTCCTTTCCCTCCTTTTCCTCCTTTCTCTCCCCGTCCTCTCTCTCTCTGAGGACAATACCAGTTGTATACTGGTTTAAAACTGTTAGGGATACCAATAGTTGCGCAGTGGTTGATAGAAGTTGTTGCGTAGTGGTTGATAGAAGTTGTTGCGTACTGGTTGATAGAAGTTGTTGCGTACTGGTTGATAGAAGTTGTTGTATACTGGTTGATAGATGTTGTTGTATACTGGTTGATAGATGTTGTTGTATACTGGTTGATAGATGTTGTTGTATACTGGTTGATAGATGTTGTTGTATACTGGTTGATAGATGTTGTTGTATACTGGTTGATAGATGTTGTTGTATGCTGGTTGAAAGATGTTGTTGTATGCTGGTTGAAAGATGTTGTTGTATGCTGGTTGATAGATGTTGTTGTATGCTGGTTGATAGAGGTACGAATTGCTCAAGAGCAACAAAGTGTTAAGATAAGACCACATGGCTGGTTTTAGAAAGTGTGAAGATGGGTGTGGAGAACATATGGGGCTAATTAGTTACATCTCTTAATATATGTAGCTTCAAGAAACTAATTCCATTCAATTGACATGAAACACTACAGTAGGTCGTCCAAATTACTAAAACATGAATATGATCTCATTCTAACACGATCGATCTTCCACTTGCTTATTAAAAAGATAACTGAACTAACATATTAGTATTAAGATAATAAAATCAAGGGAATCTTCCAGCTTGAACATTTATGTCGGTTCCAATTGTTATGAAACAGCAGGTCGTCCGGTGAACTTCCACGATCAATTTTCCACTTGCTTATTAAAAAATAACCGAATTAACATATTAGTATTAAGATAATAGAATCCACGACTTTCCCTTGGATCTCCTTTCTTCACAGTTTCTGATCCTCGCATGTGGTAATACGGTGGTATTCAGTTATTAATATTGATATAGGCACTCATTATATATATATAAAAAAAAAAATAGAATTAGCGACCTTCCTTTTGTCTTCCTTCTTTATAGTTTCTGATCGATCAGTTCTCAATGTTTTACGCGCCCCCCCAAAAAAAAAAATAAATTGATAAACTGACATTGAGGTGCATTAAAATTAATGTTCCTTTCATGGAGTTTCTCCATTATTCAGATAGTTTCTAAAATATGAAACCATAAAAATCATTTAAGCGTAATAACCGCGCCAAGTGCTATTTTTACCCAAGGGTTTGCCACTTCAGGTCTTTAACTGAATTACAGCAGTCAACAATATTGGTACCTGCTCTAAAATCCTAGTGGTTAATGATGCACGTAAGTATGATGGTATTGAACTATGTAGCTCTTTTATGCAGATCATTATTGCATGGTCTTCCAATTCATTCCAAAGAGTCTTGAAAGTTTGATTTGTTGGAAAATTTTGAAACAAAATTATTGTTGCACTTTGTATTTTAATTGTTGGTAAAATGGACTAAGTTTGATGAGAGAGACTGTCTGTGGGACCTACTGATGATGTGGTCAGCAAGAAGAAAAATAAACTGATACTGATGATGTGGCAGAGATTCTGGTGTTGTGACATCGTCTAAAGAATGACAAAGAAGAGAGAGGATGAAGAGAGTAGATGAATAGAGAGAAAGATGAGAGAGAATATGGTGGGTGGGACCCACCATGCTGAGGTGGCATGCCACCATGGTAGCCAATTTGGCTGAGGGCCGTGGCACCACAGGCAGTAGCCATGTCATAGCCGAGACCAGCAGCAGCAGCAGTAGGTGCCACAAGGTGCCACATTCGCAAGCTAGGCAGTAGCCATGGCATGCCAGTAGGCCATGCTGCATGCCAACAACTGAAGCCGTCGGCAGCAGCTAGCCCACAAGCCTATGGCCACGTGCGCATGGCTCCTCCCGCAAGTCCCATCGCACGCCATCTAATGTTCGACGTATTGCCTTGAGAGAAGTAGCAAGCATTCGATAAATGGCCTAGAGACAAGCACCTCTCGGCCAAAAGGTGCTTCTCAGGGTTTATTTGATAGAAAATCGGCCACAAATTACAGGCCATTACATATAAAGTTACGGGCAATTTGACCCATTTAAAAAGGAGATTCAAAATCGGTGGCCGAGATTGAGCCACACAGCTTAGATGTGCATCTGACGGCATGAGAAAATGTGGGATCATGTGCTTCTCGACAGTCGTGTCAAAGTTCTCATGCGGGCGATGTGATTGGCTGAATGCATTTTAGAAGGTTGCTTCACGTCACATGGAGATGGAACCATGCTTCGGTGTATCACACATACGCTGCAGTGGCGAAAAGGATGCGTATCCGACGGCCTAAAGTAAAGCCAATCGCGCCTAATGCGAGCTGACTAGATCTAACGGACGACCCCCAGTCCTACCTTTTTAAAGATATTCAATGGCTGATTATCAAGATTCCCCTGTAAGCCTATGGAAACTCGACAATAAGCTTGGCTGTGTCAGAGCGGTTCGGCTAAGGTGCTGCGCGGGTGTATGGAATGCATGAAAAAGATTCTCTTTGTTATAACCTGATTAGCCAAACTTCAAACTGCCATAACTCGGCCATCCGATGTCTAAATCGGATGGTTCAAGTCGCACTTTCCTTATTTTCAGATCCTCTATCTCTTGGGTGGTGTTGGGAGTTGGGATTAAGAAGAAAAAAATGTGAAGTAGCTGAAAAACAAGAGAAAAGGGGAAATTCTAGGGTTTTTGTATTGGGAAGCACCAATCAACCTCTCTATTGCTCAGTAATGGGGTTTTGAATACTCATGAAAGGTTGATAGAGCCATTATTTCACATCAATGATGATTGTGGAGTTGTGAGAAGGAGAATGGATCTCTGTGAGTAAGATGTGCTTTGTGAATCAGGTTCTACCATCATTGAAAGCTATTGAAGGTTTTTAAGAGCAGTGTAAAGCTTCAAAGATATTGTCGATCATTCAAAAGCATTGGTTGTGAGATTTTCTCAAATCCCTATCTATTTATTGCTTTCAATATATTGTATGCTAGCATAGGTAAAAATCGTTGAATACTTAGTTAGCTATGAGTTTCATTGTAGGGCATTGCTATAAGCCCCAAAATTACTCTTTTGTATTGTGTTTAGTAGGTGCTGGACACTAGCAGTCATAGCCTGAAACCTAGCATTGTTATGCCGTCTCAGTTTTATGCTAGAAAAATATAGGGTTAACATCTTTGTTTTGTAAAAGACTAAAAGAAGCGTATTAAGTAAATATAGAGCCCATTGGGCATTACTCCATGGACTAGCCATCATAAACTGTGGTGGTGAATCACATAATATCTCTGGGTTGATTGTTTTACTTTCCTATATATTGCAAAGTGCGTGGAATGATTTGTAGGATGGGTGTGCAAATCTGGTAGACCTGACCACTGAGTGGTAGCAAGGTAGATTTGCATAGGCTTGTGTGTGTGTGACAAAGTGGTTCTCCATCAACTTTGGACAACAGTGAAAAAGTCAAGAAAAAAATTTATACACTGATTCATCCCCCCTTTAGTGTCGGCTCAGGTTCATCAATTATGGGTAAGATGGATTTGAGTAAATATAAAGGGATTTTTAGAAATTAGTCTTCTTTATTATAAAAATCCCAAGTCTTTCCTTATTCTAAGAATCTTAAGTCTTTTTTTTTATTTTGAAAATCTTAAGTCTTTCTTTAGTCTATAAATCTCGCCAGCCTAGTCTTTCTTTATTCTAAAAATCTTAAGTCTTTCTTTATTTTAAAAATCTTAAGTCTTTCTTTATTTTAAAAATCTTAAGTCTTTCTTTAGTCTAAAAATCTCTCCAGCCCCTCAACTTCCCTCTTTGGATCTTTTTGTTTTTAAAAAAACCTGAGTTTTTTTTTCTATTTTAAAAATCTGACCTCTCTCTCTCTCTCTCTCTCTCTCTCTCTCTCTCTCTCTCTCTCTCTCTCTCTCTCTCTCTCGATAAACTATACATGGAATTGTCGTTGGATAATTCTTTGTTGGACGAAGTGGAAATCAATCTCAACATGTTAAGTGCGAGCAAAAAATACCGGGTTGACAGATAGATATGTGGCACCGATGTTGTCACACCAGAGTATTGGTGGGCTTTGTAAGTATACCCCAAGCTCATGAAGTCACATTTGTGGTTGTCGCATCTGCCAAAGCTTTGTATTCAAATTCTATTGATGATCAAGCCACAATTTTTTGTTTGTGTGATGTCCATGAAATGAGATTGGTAGTCAGCGTCTATGAATGCTTGCATGTTTAGGCTGAATGTCCATGATATCAATAGGCCATGGTCTATAGTTTATTTGAGGCATCGAAGAATCTTTTCAACCATAGTTCAGTGGTCCATTGTGGGGGACTGCATAAATTGGCAAGCCCCATTTAGAGTGAAAGCAACATCAGGTCTTGTTAATGTGATGAACTGTAGTGCACCCACAATAGATCGATACTGTGTAGGATCTGAGTGCAGGTTATTTCTTGTGGAAGTGGGGTGGTGAGTAGTCATAGGTGTTTGGACTGGTTTGCAATCCTAAAAAGGAAGGAGGGTTGGGAGTTCATGGAGTAAAGACATGAACCTTGCTGATATCCTCAAGCATGGTTGGAATATTATCTCCAACAATAATAGCTTGTGGGTGAAATGGATTAGATATAGATACTTAATGAAGGAGTCCATTTGGACTGCCAAGGGTAATGATAAAAGCTCTTGGATCTGGAGACAGTTGATGAAGCACAAGCATCTTTAGTTGAAGAGAGTAGCCTGTTACATGGGAGATGGATCTCATACTAGATTTTGGTTGGAATCTTGGCACCCCATGGGCATCTTGGACAAGGTCTTGCCTTCAGCTACAAGCTTGATCAATGGAATCCGAAGAATGGACCCTATGAGTGTGATCATCAAGGATGGAGACTGGGACCCTGGCCCTTTCGCCTATCCTTCCAAGTGCGGAACAACCTTCATGCTATCCCGAGAAGCAATGGTGAGGATGGTCAGGATCAATGGTGGTGGATTGGAAAAGAATGGGAAAAAGAGCCCTTTTACCTCTAAAGCTGCTTGGCAAGTAGTTCAGGCTTTGGATCTTCCCCTAGGATTGGAGCCCTTTAGTCTAGTTTCCAAAACATATACTATGACATTCTATCACTCTTTGAAGAGGCATGCAGGATGCTCTTTTATTTGTAGACCCATTGATGTAGGCCCAATGTGTGCCTTTACTAGGCTGGCTTAAATTCAAGAGACCACCTTTTCTGCTCCTGCCCTTATTCCAAATGGGTATGGGAGGAGATTAGAAGGATGCGTTTTAAATGAAGATATAAGGGCCATCGGTTGGTGGAGGAAGGTGTTTGGATCGATTTGCGGTCAGACCTCAGTATACCATGGAGAAGCTGGCCAAGTTATATGTTGATAATATAGTCAGACTTCATGGCGTCCCAGAGAGTATAGTATCTGATAGAGATCCTTGTTTTACATCAAAGTTCTGGGAAGGATTACAGAAAGCTATGAGAACGAAGTTGAAGTTCAGTACAGCTTTTCACCCTCAGACGGACGGGCAGTCAGAACGAACTATTCAAATTTTAGAAGACATGCTCCCAGCTTGTGCATTAGACTTCAAGGGAGCGTGGGATGAGAAACTATCACTTATCGAGTTTGCTTATAACAACAGCTATCAGGCTACCATTCAGATGGCTCCATATGAAGCACTTTATGGGAGGAAGTGTCGTACACCTCTGCTATGGAATGAGGTGGGAGAAAGAAGAATTGTAGGACCAGAGTTTATCGAAGAAACTTGTCGAGTGATTGATCAGATCAAGGAGAGAGTAAAGACAGCTCAAGTTCGACAGAAGCACTATGCGAATAATCGACGTCGAGATCTGGAGTTTGCAGTGGGTGACAAAGTATTCTTGAAGATATCACCGATGCGAGGTCTGAAAAGGTTTGGTAAGAAGGGGAAACTATGCCCCAGGTATGTAGGACCACGAGATATTGATCAGACGTGGTAATGTAGCATATCAATTGGCTCTACCACCATCTATGTCCAGTGTTCATGATGTGTTCCATGTATCATTGTTGAAGAAGTATGTCAGAGACCCATCGCACATCTTGACAGCAGACCCCCCAAACTTGACTGAAGACTTAACATTCGAAGTGGTGCCTGTGATGCTCTCAAGTCGAAAGGTACAGCAACTTCGAAACAAGGATATCCATTATGTGAAAGTGCATTGGAAAAGCCAAGATGTCGAAGAAATTACTTGGGAAGAGGAGAGCGCAATGAGGAAGGAGTATCCTAACCTTTTCGACGATCAAGGTACGTTCAAATTTTGAGGCCGAAATTTCTTTTAAGGGTGGGGGAGTTGTGAAACCTACATGCAAATTTCAGGATGAAATTTCTTTTAAGGGTGAGGGAGTTGTAAGACCCGCACTCTGTAAGCCCGGTCTAAACCTTGGTTTTATGTTGTAGCAGGTCTTTCGATCATCACCGGGCCAGACGGGACTAGCGGATGACAAACATGTATGAAATCGGACCAAAGACGATCAAATCAACATGATTTTATGTTGATCGGTCGATGGTACCGGTCTACATACCGGTCGACCAGTCAGCTCTGCGCAGCTAAGTGCGGAGATCCAGAAATTGACTTTTACGGGTCCCACTTTTCTGATTTTAGATCCTAAGACTTTCCTAATTCTAATAGGGTTACTAAACCCTAATTCTAGCCTATATAAACACCCTTAAACCTCCTCAAATGCTTTCCATTATCTCTCACAAACCCTAGAGAAGAGAAAGAGGTTGGAAAGGAGAAGGAGCTAGGAAGAAGAAGGAGGTGCCGCCATTACCGTTCGACGACGCTCACTTTACGCCAGTCAACGGTAAGTGCTTTAACCATTATTCTTACTCTATGACTCTAGGATAGTTGTTTGGGTGGATCAATACTATGCAAGTAGATATTGATCTAAAGCCTTAAATTGGCCAATAAACCCTAAGTTGTCGTCAAATCCTAGATTCGAGTTCCGAGATGATATTTATCGAAACTAGACTTGAATGAGTTGGGGATAACTCTAACTCAAAGCTTAGACTTAGAATGGATAGGAGAAACCCTGAAAATCCATGGAGAGTGATCGATGGCAGTCGAAAAACCAAGTGTATGGTCTTCCGGAGACATACCTATCGACCATACCGGTCGCCACTTTTCTCACAGTGCTGCGACCGGCATGCTGTGACCGGTCATCTCTGAAAGGCTGGTTTTGGACATTGTTGGTTTCCGACCAACGTGAAATCCTAAGAAAACTATTCTAATGAAATCCTAATATTATGTAGGACTCTGTGATAGCACGTTTGGATCTTGCGACGTGGAGCAAGCTATCAAACGAGCGTCAGGTAAGGGAATCTGACCTAAACCTAATAATTAATGGACAGTAAATAGTTGTTAATAACCTGAATATATATGATGTGTTGTTTGTGCATATTCACATGCCATCCTTTACTTTCAGTTATTATTATTGTTCATGCATTGATAGGATGTGATTGTTAGGCATGTGATTGTTTTCGTTGGTGTGTGGAGTGGGGCATGGGCCTGGGATCATTCCTCACACTGACACTTTTTGTAGTATTCTATCTTAACATGCTTGGTACGGGTGGGGCATCAGGGGAAGGTCGTGGTACGATGGTCTCCGATGTTGATGCTGGCCTGGCCATGGTTATGTGGCACTGTGGTCTCCGAGGTCGACGTTGGCTTGTCCACGATGCTTTAGCTCTATCTCTATGCCGTAGAGAGTTATGTTGGGATGGGGTCTACCTGCATTATGTTTCTATCCTAGTGGGTTAGTTGCGGATAGGGCATCAGGGGAGGTACGGGGATGCCTTAGCTCTATCTCTATGCCGTAGACAGCTGTGCTGGGATAGAGCATACATCGATGACATATAGGATTGGTTAGTTGCGAGCCCTGGCCAGTAGGGGCTTAGGTACTGGTATGGGTAGAGCATCAGGGGAGGTATGGGGATATCTTAGCTCTATCTCTATTCCATGATGGGTGCATGTGGGCCAATGGGGGTATGATCCATGAGGTGCCACACACTAGTGTATAGAGGTGCGGGGGCCACCAAACCTTTTTATAGCACATTGCAAACTAAAACCAGACCACAGCATAAAATTGATTGTTATTGATGCATAATATTGTGAAACTGTCTGATTGTCTTACTGAGCTAAGTTGTGAGCTCACCCCTTGTACGTACATTGTTTTTAGATGTTGATGCAGGTTACACGGTGGACGATTATGTGAACGCTCCGGCGTATGGTGATGTTGCTGCTCTGGGCGTACATGCAGGAGAGGACGAGCATGACGCTTCATACGAGTGCCCTTTCTGCGTGTACCTTTGATTGGTTTTATTTATTTATTTTCATTATTTTCAGTTGGACTAAATGAATGTAAGGATATTATATTATATGTTTGAATTTGAATAATTGGATATTTTATTTAAATTTATCAGTAGATTCTCAGTTCATTTATTTAACGACTTCTGCTGTATTATTTATATTCTGATTGTGATTATGTGTAATGGTTTGTATGAGTGGACACGGCCTATTCGAGATCCTGACGTGAACCGTTGGTTCAATGACGGTTCACTCACACCATTCTGGTTGGATCAGAATTGGGGTGTGACACAAGCAGTGAGAGCTAAGGTGGGTAATAGGATAAGAGTGACCATCAGGTGAAGAAACGAGTGGGTGATGAGCAGGGGAGGTGGATCACGTTTAAGGCGAAGGTAGGGGTGAAAAATGGTTAGAGGCACCAATGTTGATTATCAAGGAATTGGGGGAAGATATGGTGGTAGAAAACATGTATGAATGAATAGCTGCAAAAATCTGACCTCTCTCTCTCTCTCTCTCTCTCTCTCTCTCTCCCTCTCGATAAACTATACATGGAGTTGTCGTTGGATAATTCTTTGTCGGACGAAGTGGAAATCAATCTCAACATGTTAAGTGTGAGCAAAAAATACCAGATTGGCAGATAGATATGTGGCACCAATGTTGTCACACCAGAGTATTGGTGGGCTTTATAAGTATACCCCAAGCTCATGAAGTCACATTTGTGGTTGCCGCATCTGCCAAAGCTTTGTATTCAAATTCTATTGAGTATCAGGCCACAATTTTTTGTTTGTGTGATGTCCATGAAATGAGATTGGTTCTGAGAAAAATGGTATAACCACTTGTCAATTTGCAATCTATACTATTTCTTGCCTAGTCAGCGTCTATGAATGCTTGCATGTTTAGGCTGAATGTCCATGATATCAATAGGCCATGGTCTATAGTTTATTTGAGGCATCGAAGAATCTTTTCAACCATAGTTCAGTGGTCCATTGTGGGGGACTGCATAAATTGGCAAGCCCCATTTAGAGTGAAAGCAACATCAGGTCTTGTTAATGTGATGAACTGTAGTGCACCCACAATAGATCGATACTATGTAGGATCTGAGTGCAGGTTATTTCTTGTGGAAGTGGGGTGGTGAGTAGTCATAGGTGTCTGGACTGGTTTGCAATCCTAAAAAGGAAGGAGGGTTGGGAGTTCATGGAGTAAAGACATGAACCTTGCTGATATCCTCAAGCATGGTTGGAATATTATCTCCAACAATAATAGCTTGTGGGTGAAATGGATTAGATATAGATACTTAATGAAGGAGTCCATTTGGACTGCCAAGGGTAATGATAAAAGCTCTTGGATCCCGGAGACGGTTGATGAAGCACGAGCATCTTTAGTTGAAGAGAGTAGCCCGTTACATGGGAGATGGATCTCATACTAGATTTTGGTTGGAATCTTGGCACCCCATGGGCATCTTGGACAAGGTCTTGCCTTCAGCTACAAGCTTGATCAATGGAATCCGAAGAATGGACCCTGTGAGTGTGATTATCTAGGATGGAGACTGGGACCCTGGCCCTTTCGCCTATCCTTCCAAGTGCGGAACAACCTTCATGCTATCCCGAGAAGCAATGGTGAGGATGGTCAGGACCAATGGTGGTGGATTGGAAAAGAATGGGAAAAAGAGCCCTTTTACCTCTAAAGCTGCTTGGCAAGTAGTTCAGGCTTTGGATCTTCCCCCAGGATTGGAGCCCTTTAGTCTAGTTTCCAAAACATATACTATGACATTCTATCACTCTTTGAAGAGGCATGCAGGATGCTCTTTTATTTGTAGACCCATTGATGTAGGCCCAATGTGTGCCTTTACTAGGCTGGCTTAAATTCAAAAGACCACCTTTTCTGCTCCTGCCCTTATTCCAGATGGGTATGGGAGGAGATTAGAAGGATGTGTTTTAAATGAAGATATAAGGGCCATCGGTTGGTGGAGGAAGGTGTTTGGATCGATTTGCGGTCAGACCTCAGTATACCATGGAGAAGCTGGCCAAGTTATATGTTGATAATATAGTCAGACTTCATGGCGTCCCAGAGAGTATAGTATCTGATAGAGATCTTCGTTTTACATCAAAGTTCTGGGAAGGATTACAGAAAGCTATGAGAACGAAGTTGAAGTTCAGTACAACTTTTCACCCTCAGACGGACGGGCAGTCAGTACAAACTATTCAAATTTTAGAAGACATGCTCCGAGCTTGTGCATTAGACTTCAAGGGAGCGTGGGATGAGAAACTATCACTTATCGAGTTTGCTTATAACAACAGCTATCAGGCTACCATTTAGATGGCTCCATATGAAGCACTTTATGGGAGGAAGTGTCGTACACCTCTGCTATGGAATGGGGTGGGAGAAAGAAAAATTGTAGGACCGGAGTTTGTCGAAGAAACTTGTTGAGTGATTGATCAGATCAAGGAGAGAGTAAAGACAGCTCAAGTTCGACAGAAGCACTATGCGAATAATCGACGTCGAGATCTGGAGTTTGCAGTGGGTGACAAAGTATTCTTGAAGATATCACCGATGCGAGGTTTGAAAAGGTTTGGTAAGAAGGGGAAACTATGCCCCAGGTATGTAGGACCATACGAGATATTGATCAGACGTGGTAATATAGCATATCAATTGGCTCTACCACCATCTATGTCTAGTGTTCATGATGTGTTCCATGTGTCATTGTTGAAGAAGTATGTCAGAGACCCATCGCACATCTTGACAGCAGACCCCCCAGACTTGACTGAAGACTTAACATTCGAAGTGGTGCCTGTGATGCTCTCAAGCCGAAAGGTACAGCAACTTCGAAACAAGGATATCCATTATGTGAAAGTGCATTGGAAAAGCCAAGATGTCGAAGAAATTACTTGGGAAGAGGAGAGCGCAATGAGGAAGGAGTATCCTAACATTTTCGACGATCAAGGTACGTTCAAATTTCGAGGCCAAAATTTCTTTTAAGGGTGGGGGAGTTGTGAAACCTACATGCAAATTTCAGGACGGAATTTTTTTTAAGGGTAGGGGAGTTGTAAGACCCGCACTCCGTAAGCCCGGTCTAAACCTTGGTTTTATGTCGTAGCAGGTCTTTCGATCATCACCGGGCCAGACGGGACGAGCGGATGACAAACAGGTATGAAATCGGACCAAAGACGATCAAATCAACATGATTTTATGTTGACCGGTCGATGGTACCGGTCTACATACCGGTCGACCAGTCAGCTTTACGCAGCTAAGTGCGGAGATCCAGAAATTGACTTCTGCGGGTCCTACTTTCCTGATTTCAGATCCTAAGACTTTCCTAATCCTAATAGGGTTACTAAACCCTAATTCTAGCCTATATAAACACCCTTAAACCTCCTCAAATGCTTTCCATTATCTCTCACAAACCCTAGAGAAGATAAAGAGGTTGGAAAGGAGAAGGAGCTAGGAAGAAGAAGGAGGTGCCGCCATTATCGTTCGACGACACTCACTTTACGCCAGTCAACGATAAGTGCTTTAACCATTATTCTTACTCTATGACTCTAGGATAGTTGTTTGGGTGGATCAATACCATGCAAGTAGGTATTGATCTAAAACCTTAAATTGGCCAATAAACCCTAAGTTGCCATCAAACCCTAGATTCGAGTTCCAAGATGATATTCATCGAAACTAGACTTGAATGAGTTGGGGATAACTCTAACTCAAAGCTTAGACTTAGAATGGATAGGAAAAACCCTGAAAATCCATGGAGAGTGATCGATGGCAGTCGAAAAACCAAGTGTATGGTCTTCCGGAGACATACCGATCGACCATACCGGTCGCCACTTTTCTCACAGTGCTGCGACCGGCAAGTTGTGACCGGTCATCTCTGAAAGGCTGGTTTTGGACATTGTTGGTTTCCGACCAACGTGAAACCCTAAGAAAACTATTCTAATGAAACCCTAATATTATGTAGGACTCTGTGATAGCACGTTTGGATCTTGCGACGTGGAGCAAGCTATCAAACGAGCGTCAGGTAAGGGAATCTGACCTAAACCTAATAATTAATGGACAGTAAATAGTTGTTAATAACCTGAATATATATGATGTGTTGTTTGTGCATATTCACATGCCATCCTTTACTTTCAGTTATTATTATTGTTCATGCATTGATAGGATGTGATTGTTAGGCATGTGATTGTTTTCGTTGGTGTGTGGAGTGGGGCATGGGCCTGGGATCATTCCTCACACTGGCACTTTTTGTAGTATTCTATCTTAACATGCTTGGTACGGGTAGGGCATCAGGGGAAGGTCGTGGTACGATGGTCTCCGATGTTGATGCTGGCCTGGCCATGGTTATGTGGCACTGTGGTCTCCGAGGTCGACGCTGGCTTGTCCACGATGCTTTAGCTCTATCTCTATGCCGTAGAGAGTTATGTTGGGATAGGGTCTACCTGCATTATGTTTCTATCCTAGTGGGTTAGTTGCGGATAGGGCATTAAGGGTGGTACGGGGATGCCTTAGCTCTATCTCTATGCCGTAGACAGCTGTGCTGGGATAGAGCATACATCGATGACATATAGAATTGGTTAGTTATGAGTCCAGTTTGCGAACCCTGGCCAGTAGGGGCTTAGGTACTGGTATGGGTAGAGCATTAGGGGAGGTACGGGATATCTTAGCTCTATCTCTATTCCATGATGGGTGCATGTGGGCCAATGGGGGTGTGATCCATGAGGTGCCACACACTCGTGTATAGAGGTGTGGGGGCCACCAAACCTTTCTATAGCACATTGCAAACTAAAACCAGACCACAGCATAAAATTGATTGTTACTCATGCATAATATTGTGAAACTGTCTGATTGTCTTACTGAGCTAAGTTGTGAGGTCACCCCTTGTACGTACATTGTTTTTAGATGTTGATGCAGGTTACACGGTGGACGATTATGTGAACGCTCCGGCGTATGGTGATGTTGCTGCTCTGGGCGTACAGGCAGGAGAGGACGAGAATGACGCTTCATACGAGTGTCCTTTCTGCGTGTACCTTTGATTGGCTTTATTTATTTATTTTCATTATTTTCAGTTGGACTAAATGGATGTAAGGATATTATATTATATGTTTGAATTTGAATAATTGAATATTTTATTTAAATTTATCAATAGATTCTCAGTTCATTTATTTAAAGACTTCCGCTGTATTATTTATATTCTGATTGTGGTTATGTGTAATGGTTTGTATGAGTGGACACGGTCTATTCGAGATCCTAGTGTGAACCGTTGGTTCAATGATGGTTCACTCACACTATTCTGGTTGGATCAGAATTGGGGTGTGACACAAGCAGTGAGAGCTAAGGTGGGTAATAGGATAAGAATGACCATCAGGTGAAGAAACGAGTGGGTGATGAGCAGGGGAGGTGGATCACGTTTAAGGCGAAGGTAGGGGTGAAAAATGGTAAGAGGCACCAATGTTGATTATCAAGGAATTGGGGGAAGATATGGTGGTAGAAAACATGTATGAATGAATAGCTGCAAAATTCATAGTTGATGATGAAGAGGCATTCAAGAAAGAGAGAAGTTGTTGATATTGAACAGTGATAAGTGGAGGCAGGGGAGAAGAAGCAGTGAGGGGTATTAAAAATATCTCCTTCCTTAAACATGACCGTGTTTGTTGCAGTGATTGCAAAAAGTTCATTGCGAAAAAGATGGACCACCAAATTGATGTGGAGGTAGAGGAGAACCAGATAGACCGACTGTGAGGATAGTGATGTCCACCCACGTCGAATGGACGGTGAAATGATTTGGAGTCGCCACCTAGATTAAGGTATAGGACCTAAAATGTAGCCTCATCCTGAGATAAGACTTCTATTGACTCGTGACCCAACATATCGGCTTTGGTCCAACAGAGAACGGGTAAGCGTTCAAAGTACAGTTTGGGAAGGTGTTAGGCACCCAAAACTGCCCGATCCAAAAATCGGCCTCCTATGTGATTCTACTTTCCTTAGACTCTATGATTCTGACTGTTCATGGTCAATGGATGATGACTAGGGCTCATGGGGGATCCTCTGCCAAGTTGCTGAGTTCTTCTAGCTTAAGTTCAGCCAAACATGCTCTCAAAGTAAGAAAATAAATAAAATAATATACAATGAACCGAACCAAAGATGGTTCGGTGATGGACTGAATCTGAGATGTCCAAAACATCTCAAATTGCCTACGTATTCCAATCCTGGAAATCAAGTCCAAAAACGTAGTTCGAAACAGAAAGTGGTTAAGGTCTATGGATGTGGATTATGATTAAGCTTTCTTAGATTCAATTTATTCAAGTTGAAGTTTATGCTTGATGATGATTGAGATTGAATCTAGAGATAACCTAAATGGATCGAAGTGAAAGAGGATATGGATACGGAATGGATATGGATATGGGGGAACCTAAGGATACTAAGATGAGGTACCGTACTTGGAGAGTCCTCCAAGTTGCCTACGTATTCCAGAGGTCCTAGAAATCAGGTACAACGTAGTTCGTTACATGGGTTGTACTCTCAGGGAGTAAGGTGTGGCTCTCAGGGAGTAAGGTGTGGCTCTCAGGGAGTAAGGTGTGGCTCTCAGGGAGCAGAGTGTGGCTCTCAGGGAGTAGAGTGTGGCTCTCAGGGAGTAGGGTTGTACTCTCAGGGAGTAAGGTGTGGCTCTCAGGGAGTCAGATTTGTACTCTCAGGGAGTAGGGTTGTACTCTCAGGGAGTAGGGTTTGTACTCTCAGGGAGTAGGGTTTGTACTCTCAGGGAGTAAGGATTTGTACTCTCAGGGAGTAAGGATTTGCACTCTCAGGGAGTAAGGATTTGTACTCTCAGGGAGTAAGGATTTGTACTCTCAGGGAGTGATGTTTGTACTCTCAGGGAGTGAGGTTTGTACTCTCAGGGAGTAAGGTTTGTACTCTCAGGGAGTAAGGTTTGTACTCTCAGGGAGTAAGGTTGTACTCTCAGGGAGTTGGATTTGTACTCTCAGGGAGTTGGATTTGTACTCTCAGGGAGTTGGATTTGTACTCTCAGGGACTAAGGTTTGTACTCTCAGGGAGTAGGGTTGGTACTCTCAGGGAGTAAGGTTTGTACTCTCAGGGAGTTGGATTTGTACTCTCAGGGAGTAAGGTATCTGTATACTCTCAGGGAGTAATGTTTGTACTCTCAGGGAGTAAGGTTGTACTCTCAGGGAGTAAGGTTGTGGGGGCACATTGATTGATGTGTGGAACCGTATCTGGGAGTTTCCCAGACTACCTACGTATCTTGGGTTTTCCCTAAGAATCAGGATCCGCGTAGTTCGGAATGGCACTGTTCATTGGGTGACCCACTTGGGTCAGAATATGGGCAGTCCAGCTGGACCGAAAGATGATCCTAGATGATCTGCGGTTGGATTCACATTAACCTATCTAGATTCTGCATCCTAGGGGAAATGAACTGAGGGGTAGGGATCGTCCTAAACTACCCTTGTCACTTACAACCCTGATTTGGAATTGTTGGGCTAAGCTTCATGATCTTGATTAAGACTTTTATCATTTTCCATTATTACCCTTCCCATGAATGTTGGGTGCCTACATGCATGTCCCCACACCTAGGAATGTCTTCTATCAGTGTACATGCATGGCAGTTCGACTAGGGTGTAGCGAAAAATAAGTTTTTGCCAACATAAACATCATTCAATCATGGCATTAGCAAGCAGATCAACATGGCAGTGTGCACAAAGCTAGCATTGTAAGCATGTGAGCTGGGTAGCGCATAATATGACAACGTAATCAAGGGACATGATAGATGCATGGATATAACGACATAGACGATATCAGATCCTCAATCTAACGGTTATATCTCTTCAAAAAAATGATGATCATGATCAACACTTAAATTTCATCAAAACAGCCAAGATCAACGGCTCAGATCTCATCAAATAGCTATAATCATGATCAATGACTAATATCTCATCAAAATAGCTATGATCTATGGCTTAGATCTCTTATCATGATCAGACTAAGAAATCAAAGGCTCAGATTCATCTAAATCAATTATGATCCAGATTCAACAATTTACATCACTCAAAATACCCACGATGACAATCCAACGGTTCAAATTACTCAAGATCATAATCTAACCGTTCAGATTCGTCAAAAATAATCATGATCAAGATTTAACGGTTTAGATTCATCAAAATCCCCGACGATGACAATCCAACGGTTCAAATTGCTTAAGATCATAATCCAACCATTTAGATTCATTTAAATCATTCCCAAAGATAATCTAATGGCCCAGATCATTCATCATGATAATCTAACCGCTCAGATTGATTAAAATCACTTCCAAAGACCATCTAACGGTTCAGATTGTCAAGATCACAATCCAGCCGTTCAGATTGATTAACATCACTTCCAAAGATCATCTAACGGTTCGAATTAATTAAAATCACATCAAAATTTCAGATCAATGGCTATGATCAACTCATGAAAATTATATGGTCATGATCAATTCTCATAAAAATCAAATCATGTGGTTGGATCACCCACATTAAAATTTCGATCATATGGTCGGACCAATCACATTAAGATTCCCATCACATGGTCGGACCAACTACAATTTCCATCACATGATCGGACCAATTACATGAAAATCATGGTCGGATCAATTCCATAAATAATTCCAAGTAAGTGATGGGATTAATTTCATTCAATTACTTCAAGCATCCACCGGATCAATTTCAAAATCATTAATTTCATAGCAATTCCAAACATTCATCAATTTCATAACGATTCCAAACATTCATGATCGGATCGATAAAATAAATCATGGTTGGAATAAAGAGGGCAGATTGCATGGCATCATTCAAGGGTTCAACTCATCATATCAAGAGTTCAGATTAATTTTCAATCATCACAATAAATATATAACTAGCTTTAGATTCTAGATCAAGGACTGATGATAGAACTGATGAGGTGATCAATTCAGGTATGTAACAGGTAAAAATTTCTTACCTCTTCTTCTTTCCTTCAACTTTCTTCTTCTTCATCTTCTCTTTCCCCATTTGCCGGTACTGCTGCTACCGTCTTCTTCTTCTTCTTCTCTTCTCTGGTTTCACTTTTTTTTTTTTTTTTTCACTCTATGGACTGCTGCTGGTCTTGAGCTGCTGGTCTTTTTTCTCATCCACGGCAGCGGCAGCTCCTGCTGCTGCTGTTTTCTTCTCTGCCTCTCGGCCTCTCTCTCTTCCTTCTCTGCTTTTTTTTTTTTTTTCTTCCTTCATGGACCAGCAGCAGAGCTGCTGCTCCCTCTTTCTTCGGTGGCGGCGGCTCTGCTGCTGCCATCTTCTTCTTGCTCATCTGCCTCTTTTTTTTTTTTTTTTTTACTACATGGATCAGCAGCAGAGCTGCTGCTCTTTTTTCTCCACGGCAGCGGCAGCCCTGCTGCTGCTGCCTTCTTCCCCTTCTCTCTGCCTCTCTCTCTTTCTTCTCCCTTCTCTGTTTTTTTTTTTTTTTTACTCCATAGACCAGACCAGCAGCAGAGCTGCTGCTCTTTTCCTCATCCACGACAGCGGCAGCTCTGCTGCTGCTGCTTTCTTTTTCTCATCCACGGCAGCGGCAGCTCTGCTGCTGCCGCTTTCTTCCCCTTCTCCCTCCTTCTCGAGTCTCGCTCTCCCTCCCCCTTTTTTCTTTTCTTTTTTTTTCTCTGGGGCAGCAGCTGCTCCCCTCTTTCTTTTTCTTTCCTTCTGGTTCGCCTCCCCCCTCACCCTTTTATGATTGCAGATGCTTTGGGATTGGGCTCAAGGAATGGAGGTGGCAAGGTGAGATGAGGTGGCGGTGAGGGAAGGGCATGGAGAAGGAGAGGGGGCTGGTGGAGCGGGGCTCAAGGAGAGGAGGAGGTGGCGTGAGGGAGAGGGATTTGGGGCATTGGAAAGATGGAGGTGGCAGCACCTCCCTCTTTCCCTCCACCGAATCCTCCCCCCTTCTTTTTTTCTTTCCGGTTCTTCTCCCTCTTCTCTCTTCCCATCCTCACTCTCTCTTCCCATTCTCTCTCTCTCCCTCTCTCTCTCTTCCCATTCTCTCTTTTATTCGGATTCTTTTTTTTTTCCTTCTTAACCGACTAATATATATATAATATAACATAGTATAATATAATATAGTATAATATAGTATAATAATATAATATATAAAAATATATATAATATGATATATATAAAACATATATTATATAATATATAAATGTATATATGTAATAAATACATAAGGTGCATCACATGGGTCGACCCGACTCGATCCGGGCGATTTGGGTTGGGTCGACTGGACCGATTGAGTTTGACGGGATTGGACTAAATTGGGCTTGAGTTGGGTTGGGGTGAGCAAGTATGGATCGGGTTGATTTCTCTCTCTATTATGAGTCCTCTCGCTTGCAATTCCGCATGAAAATTTTGACGGCCTCTCTCTCAGATTTTCCACGTCCACTTTGAAGAGGACGGACAAAGGAGCACACTGGTGCTTAAATCGTCTGATTCGGACGTCAGATGAACAAAATATGAAGAATTGAAGCTTTGACGATAATTCGGCTAGCAACTTTGCATGGGACCCGCAGGCGGCTTCTGCCCAAAATTCTTTACGTCCACTTTGAAGAGGACGGACAATGGACACAAGATAGCACTTGAATCGCCCGATTCGGACTTCGGATGATCAAGATATGAAGAATTGGAGTTTTGACGATAATCCGATCGACAACTTTGCATGGGATACCGGCGGCTTCCGGGTCCAAAATTTTTCACGTCCACTTTGAATAGGACAGGCAAGGGAGCACAATGGCGCTTGAATCGTCGGATTTGGATGTCGAACGATCAAGATATGGTCGAATGAAGTCCGATCGATTTAAATTACGATAATTTGCCCAATAAATCCTTAATTTATGATAATTTACAGAAAAAAACCTTGGATTTAATAAGCCAATTCAATCCGACTAAAATCGCGACATCTTCTTCGTTTGATATCGGAATTGAATGATTCTGGTATCATTTCGAAGGTATTTCCATGACCTTGCTGTAGGGCCCGCCAACATCAGCTTTGAAATCACCGCTTATCGTCCAAACCTTGAATTGACCCGCAACCCTTCTGAATATGCCCATCAAGACTCTTGTTCATGGCTGGAGATGGCAAAAATGGGGTGCTTACACCGACAACAAATGTAGTTGAGTTGGGAGCAACCTTTTTTAAAGAGGGACCACGATGTTGTTCTTCCTGCAAAGCCAACGAATATGCCTTACCGATTTGAGGAAGAGGATCCACGATTAGAATTTGTGTTCGAACCATGCATAGATTTCATTGAGTCCCATGAGGAACTGAGATACTTGTTCAGTTTACAGATGATCAAGAAATTGGGGTAGAGAGCCACAGGTGCAGTCGGGCGTTTGAGATGAGAACCTAACTCATCCCATAAGATCTTGAGGGTTGAGTAATACCCAAAAACAGAGAGAAAATCTTGTCATTGTAAGGCAATGTTCTGCCGAAGTTCACAAATGCAAAGACCGTCACCTTGCCAGAATCGATTTTCAAGATCCAACTAGAGATCGTAGGCATTATTAGCATATAGGACACTATTATGAAGATCAGGTATGAGGCTGTTGTAGAGCCAAGTCATGACCATGAGGTCACACTGATCCCAGACATGAACCTTTAGGAAATCAGCATGAAGAGGCCGTGGAAAGCTGCCGTTGACGAAGCCATACTTGTTCTTGCGAGGGCAACTTGCATCGCAGGATGCCAAGTAGGGTAATTATTGCCTTCAAGAAGTTGAGTGACGAGCACATGACCAGGATTGTCAAAGAGATAAAGTGAAGAAGGAGATGGTGAGGAGAAATATTAAGAAGTAGCCATCGCAGAAAGCAAGAAACCAGAGAAAAAAAGGGTCGAAGTAGATAAACCCCCCCCCAAAAAAAAAAAAAAAAGAGTAGAGAAAGCGATATATTCAGTGGTCAAGAAAAAAAGCAGATTGCAGAAGCAAAAATGGCAAAAAAAATTAGCTGTGAGACCATGTTAAACTAGTATAGAGGAGAAGGAAAAGAGAAACTTACAGATTGTTTTCTCTTGACTTTATTAAGAAAGTGAATGACTTATATGGTCTTGAGAGAGATGGATCGCATGCAAAAGTAAATAAACTAAATTACATTACGTAAAGACACGTGGATAATGTTAACATGTCTCTCATTGCGATGGGAGCAATCGCTCACCACATCCCAAAAAAGTATGCAAATCTGAGTGTGAATATCCATCAATTCTGCTTTAGGATATTAGGCATATCGCTTGTACTTTCCTTCACGTGCTTTTTACTTTAATTCGAGGGAGCAAAATAGCATTGTTGTTTACGACTTGTTCTTATCGTGTAGAACTTTGTGATATTTTCATTCCTTGGATTCAAGAGGTTTGTTCTTCTAAATTCTTGTGTTTCACACGTTTTCCACAGTAAACTTCTGTTTATAAAAAAAAAAAAAAAAAAAAAATTTACTAGACTTCCTTAATTCCTTGACAAAATTCCCTGTCGTGGTGCCGTATAAGGTAAGAGTCTCTTAACTTGTAGGTGATATAATCTTGGGAAACAAAAAATCACTGCAAGTTCATACCATGACATATACTCGAAACATGTGATTTGAATTTTTTTTTTTACTAAAGATCAGTGAAAATTTTATTGAAATAAAGAAAGGGAAACAAATTACAAAAGAACAGATGAAAAAACTAGTTGACGAAACCCCACCTTCACCATTGCATAGAGAAATCCACCCAAACTGGAACAAAAAAAAAAAAAAAAAAAAAATCTATATCTGAAATACATGAAAAACACAAAATTCCCCAATCAATCTAAAGAAGGAATAGAAGGGAAAGGGAAGCCAAAATTACAGAACAAAGGGTTCTAGGCACCTTGAAGTTCAAGTCCTTATTCCTCTGAAAACCCTGCAAAATAGCCTTCCAGGACCACTTCTTATTTTCAAATTGCTTTTGGTATCGTGAGACTTTGTTAGTCCTTCTACCGAATGTAGAAATTCTCTCCCGCCGACCTGTCGCCTGCCAAGGGTGGAATTTCAGTTTGCCCACCTCCCCATGTAGTGGTAGGCGGGCTGACTGATCCCCAACCCTTGGATCAGCCACAGGAACTTCCTGCCGCGGCAGAAGATTTTTATCCCTCTACCGACGAGTTATTGACGTCACACCGAAGAGACAGAAAAGGAAATTTTCTGCATAGAACCAGTACTTGTATGTGTAGAGCTGTATCAGCATATAATGCATTCACTCTTCCAGGCTCGAGAATCCATCTTTCTCCTCGCGATCAAAGTGATTTTGATATAGATGTTGTCCACACCAACATATTGGTACAATTTACACCTTTATCACCCACAATAATTGTGGGTTTGGATTTTCCCCATCGTTGGAAGGACTCCAACCATGATTCAACGATTGGATTTCACTTGATATGTATATCAATATATCGATATGTGTATCAGGTCAGCTTTAGCTACTGGATCACGATTGGAGATACTAGATGACATGAGAGACTCTTTTCCCCACAATTGTGACTCAATTAATTTTCTACTTCAAGAAAACAATGACAAAACAGACGTAAAAGCATAATTAACGACATAGCAACACTAAAGCGAAGAAACACCCCCACACTTTATTTACGAATACTTCATGGAGTTGGCCCATTTAGATCCACCTCCTCCTCCACCACCTCGCTCCTCCATTTCCTTCTTTCCCTCCCCATCCTCCATCTTCTCCTTTCCCTCCTTTCTCTCCCCATCCGCTTCCTCTGTCGACAATATATACCAGTTGTACACTGGTTTAAAACTGTTTGGGATACCAGTAGTTGTATACTGGTTGATAGAAGTTGTTGTATATCGGTTGATAGAAATTGTTGTATACTGGTTGATAGATGTTGTTGTATACCGGTTGATAGATGCTGTTGAACACTGGTTGATAGATGTTGTTGTATACGGGTTGATAGATGTTGTTGTACACCGGTTGATAGATGTTGTGGTATACTGGTTGATAGATGTTGTTGTACACTGGTAGATAAAAGTTGTCGTACACTGGTTGATAGATGTTGTTGTACAGTGCTTGATACACGTACAAATTTCTCAAGATCAACAAATTTCTCAGGTACAACAAATCGTTAAGACACACCATGGCTGGTTTTAGAAAGTGTGAAGATGGGTGTGGAGAACATATGGGGATAGTTAGTTACATCTCTTTATATATATAACTTCAAGAAATTAATTCGGTTCACTTGACATGAAACATTACAGTAGGTCGTCCGGTGAACATCCACGTTCCACGTTTCACGATCAATTTTCCATTTGCTTATTAAAAAATAACTGAATTAACATATTAGTATTAAGATTAGAGAATCAACGACTTTCCCTGCGATCTCCTTTCTTTACATTTTCTGATCCTGGCCAGTGGTAATACGGTGGTATTCAGTTATTAATATTGATATAGACAACTCATTATATATATATATATATATATATAGACCTTCCTCCGGTCAGTCTTCTTTACAGTTTCTGATCGATCAGTTCTCAATGTTTAACAACGAAAAAAGAAAAAAAAGAAAAAAAGAAAAGCTGGCAATGAGGTGCATGGTCTTTCATTTTTAACTGGTGAAAATTTGTTTTGTTGAGAAATTTGAAATGAAATTATGAGTAAAGATAGATTGAGTAAATATAAAGGGATTTTTAGAAATTAGTCTTCTTTATTCTAAAAATCCAATGTCTTTCTTTATTTTAAAAATCTGAAGTCTTTCTTTATTCTAAAATTCCAAAGTCTTTTTTTTTATTCTAAAATCCAAAGTCTTTCTTTACTCTAAAAATGCAAAGTTTTTATATATCCTGAGTCGTTCTTTATTCTAAAAAGTATAGTGTCTGACAGAGATCCAAAGTCTTACTAAGACAGCTCGATTCATCGCGGTCAGACCTCAGTATACCATGGAGAAGCTGGCCAAGCTATACGTGGATAATATAGTCATACTTCATGGCATCCCAGAAAATATAGTGTCTGACAGACATCCTCGTTTTACATCAAAGTTCTGGGAAGGATTACAGAAAGCCATGGGAACAAGTTGAAGTTTAGCACAAATTTTCATCCTCAGACTGATGGGTAGTCAGAAAGAACAATTCAAATTTTAGAAGATGTGCTATGAGCATGTGCCCTAGATTTCAAAGGAGCTTGGGACGAGAAGCTATCGCTCATCGAGTTTTCTTATAACAATATTTACCAGACTACGATCCAAATGGCTCCATACGAGGCACTCTATGGGAAGAAATGTCGTACACATCTGTTATAGAATAAAGGTGGGAGAGAGAAGGATTGTAGGACCGGAGTTCGTCGAAGAAACTTGTCGAGTGATTGATCAAATTAAGAAAAGAGTGAAGACAGCTCAAGTCTGACAAAAGCACTGTGTAGATAACCGACATCGAGATCTGAAGTTTGCAGTGGGTGATAAGGTATTCTTGAAGATATCACCTGTGCGAGGTCTGAAACGATTTGGTAAGAAGGGGAAGCTATGCCCTAGGTATATGGGACCATACGAGATTTTGACTAGACGTGGTAATGTGGCATATCAATTGACTCTACCACCATCCTTGTCAAGCGTTCATGATGTGTTCCATGTTTCTTTATTAAAGAAGTACGTCAGGGATCCATCGCACATCTTGATAGCAGACCCACCAGACTTGACAGAGGACTTGACTTTTGAAGTAGTACCTGTGATACTCACAAGCCGAAAGGTACAACATCTCTGAAGTAAGGATATCCATTATGTAAAGGTGTATTGGAAAAGCCAAGATGTAAAAGAAATTACTTGGGAGAAAGAGAATGCGATGCGAAAGGAATACCCTAACCTTTTTGACGATCAAGGTATGTACAAATTACGAGGCCAAAATTTATTTTATAGGTGGGAGAGTTGTGAAACCTACATGCAAATTTCAGAGACGAATTTCTTTTAAGGGTGGGGGAGTTGTAAGACACGCACTCCATGGACCCGATCTAAATCTTTCATTCATGTCATAACAGGTCTTCCAATTATCAACGGGCCAGATGGGACGAGCGGATGACAACCAGGTATGAAATCGGACCAATCGGACCAATTCAAGTATGAAAAATGATGGTACCGATCGATGGTCGACCGGTATGGCCTGCGCAGACTTGGATCCAGAAAAGGATCTCTGCGGGTCTCACTTTTCAAATTTCAAACCGAAGGACTTTCCTAATGTTAGGAGGCTTCCTAAACCTAACCCTAGCCTATATAAGGACCCTTAAACCTCCTAAAACCTCTCTCATTGATCCTCACAAACCCTAGAGAGGAGAAAGAGGCTAAAGAAGAAGAAGAAGCTAAGAAGGAAAGGGGAAGAGCCGCCATTGCCGTTTGACGAAGAACACATTACCGCGAGTCAACGGTAAGTGCTTAAACTTTCCTTTACTTTAATCGTTCTAGGATGGTTAGTCATGTTTGGATCAATACCATGGAAAACGAGGTATTGATCTAAACCCTATTTTGTCGTCAAACCCTAATCTAGTCGGTAAACCCTAGATTTAAGTTCTAGGTTGAAGATCATCAAAACTAGGACTTGAATGGAATTGGAAACAATTCTAACTCAGTGTTCAGACCTAGAATGTATAGGAGAAATCCTAGGATCATTAAGGGGTAACCGACGGAAGGCGAGAGAACCGAATGTATGGTCTTCCGGAGACATACCGGTCGACCATACCGGTCGCACCTTTTCCCACAGTGCAGTGACCGGTATTGCGACCGGTCTACTCTGTGAAGAGTGTTTTGACCCAGTTGGTTTTTCGACCAACGTAAACCTAAGGAAAAACTATTCTAATTAAATCTAACATTATGTAGGACCTTGTGATAGCAGTTTGGACCTTGTGACGCAGAGAAAGCTATCAAACAAACGTCAGGTGAGGGAATCGGACAAAAACCTTAATAATTTAATAAACAGTAAATCGTTGTTAATAACCATGATTCTATGGTATGATGTTTGTGCATACTCGCATGTCATCCTTTATTTTCAGTTATTATTATTGTTCATGCATACTCGCTATGCTAGGATGTGACTGTTAGGCATGTGATTCTTTTCGTTGGTGTGTGAAATGAGAAGGACTGGAGGTCTGGGATCATTCCTCACACTAGCATCTTTCGTATCGTTCTGTCTTAGCATGCCTGGTGCGGGTAGGGTATCAGGGGGAGGAAGTGGCATTATGGTTTCCGGCCTGGCCACTAGACTCTAGCTCTATCTCTATGCTGTAGGGAGCTATGCTGAGATAGGGCCTACTGTGATGACATATAGGATTGGTTAGTTACGAGCCCAGTTTGCAAGCCCTCGCCAATAGGGGCTTACGTGTTGGTATGGGTAGAGTATCAGGGGAGGTGTTGGCGGTGTTTGATCCGGACGCCTTAGCTCTATCTTTATTCCATGGTAGGATGCATGTGGGACGACAATGGTGTTTGATCCATTGGGCGGCTTCAGACACTCGTGTATAGAGGTGCGGTGGCCGCCAATCCTTTCTATAGCACATTGCAAACTTAAAATCAGACTATGATGTCAATGTTACTCATGCCTATGTTTGTTGCATTGTCTGATTGTTTTACTAAGCTAAATTGTGATCTCACCCTTATATATATACATATTTTTAGATGTTGATGCAAGTTATATGGTGGAGGATTACGTGGACGCTCCAGTGTATGGAGGCGTGGCTGCTTTGGACATGCAAAAGGAGAGGACGAACATGACGCTTCATGTGAGTGCCCTTTCTGCGTGTATCTCTAGGGTGTTTATTTGGATTATTTTATTTATTTTTAGTTGGATTTACAAAGTGATGTAAGGATATTATTTATGTTTTGGTGTGGAGAATAACTTGATATTTTATTAAATTTAGCAATAGATCACTCAGTTCATTTTATTTAAGACTTCCACTGTATTTTATTATATTCTGATTATGCTTATGTGCAATGGTTTGTATGAGTAGACACGGTTTTATTGAGATCCTGGTGTGAACCGTTGGTTTAGTGACGGTTCACTCACTTTCTGATTCGATCGAAATTGGGGTGTGACAGATATTTTCTAAAGTTAATTCATGTACTATATTAATTTGTGAAGTTAACTTTTGATGATGTTCAATGATTTGTTTTAACCATGTATCATCACATATATGGTCTTGTTTTTCAAGTGGCATTGAGTCGAATTCTAAATATTCCTCATCTGCCTCAGATTCTCTCTTCGAAGAGTTGGTTAGAATCAGAAGTGGTTGAAATAGATATCTCCTCCCCCTCTGAAAAGTCTGACGATTTGAAAAGAGATAAGGTACTGGTGGTGGTAGAACCAACCATTGTTCGACTAGCCACTAACCAACCTTTGCTATCTTGGTAAGAGATCTCCTCTTGCTAGATATTTCTCCAACTTAGTGGTTTGACCAAGAAGGGTTCTGGCTCAATCACAGGTAAAGTATCGGTTTGGGTTATAGGTTTAAAACCCTTGGTACAGATCTTTACAGCTATTTTAAGCATTGGGATTGGATAGGCGTGATGTCCTAGAGCGATATAATCTTTATGCTGCGTGAATGGTAGGCACGTTTCTTGCATAAAGAAGTTATTGTTAAGAATAATGTCTTCTTCAAGGCTGTCCATTTGTATGAGACGTTCGATACAGAACAGAACTCCTTCAAATGAGACGGGAACGTTCTGAACTTCAAAGTTTAGAACGATCTTTGAGCTATCTGCCAACATTACCTCTAATGAAGGCGATGTGCGTTTCCATATATGCTGAGGCAGTGCGTTTGTTTTGGCAAATGAAAACATTGCTCCCGTGTCTACGAAAGCATCTAAGGTGTAAGGATGAAAGCCAGGAAAGCTGAATGAAGCTCTCACATAAATAGCATTCATCTTACTGCTTTCAAGTTTTAATTTCTCTTTCTTGAGGGTTTCGTTATAAGCCTTGTGAAGATTTTGGAGTTCAGTTTCTCCAAGACTCTGAATAACTTGTTTAATTAAAGCATCTTCAGTATTGGGTCTAGACCGCTTTAGTCCTTCATAGACATATTTCTCAAAAGTCAAATCATTTGACCTTTTACAATTTATCATTACCAGCCTTGATTTTTCTGGTGCTTCTTCCTCAAAGATTGGTAATCTAATATCCTTATATCCAATGATCTTTCGAGATGTTGATATTAAATAATTTTCTCGATCTTGGATAGATGGATATTCTTGATCATCATCTTTCCTTTCTACATTATTTTGTATTAGACCTTCATTATCGATATAGAGTTTACCACCAGACGTTATGATTGTTGACTTTCATGATTTTTCATTTGATGGTTCACCCAAATCTTTTAATAACTATTTCTTTAGTATTTTCAGGTCTTTCCATGAGACTAACCTTGGAACTAGTTCTCTTCCCGTAGGATTGGGTTCTAATAATTCGGTTACACCTCTGTTAACTAAACAATGTTCGCGTTTTGTGACGCCACAGATTGTTTGTATGGCTTCCCATTGTACTGCTAGAGGTTTGCTACCTGCTTTCATAGAAATTCATTCTAATTGTATTATCAATTGGAAAACTTTTTCTATATTTTTATCATTCAAAGAAATCCAGAAATCCGGTCTAATCCTAAAACTTACAAATTGATTAGCTAGATTAGACTATATTCCTTCGATGAAAGCATCAGCTTTAGATTTTTCTACTATTCTATCAAAACAAAACCCTGTACAGTGCTTTCTTCCCGAGAGGTGCTTCTCTCTAGAATGTGTCGACTCTCTCTCTAAGCATTTTAGTAAACAGGTGATGTGGGGCTTACTGGGGGGGGGGGTAGCCAGAAAGGCATGCGCGTTGTATGGCACGATGCTACTGCCTATGGCTTGCGACTGTGTGGCATGCCATGGTGCTGCTGTGTTGCTGCTGGTGGTGCCTCGGCCTTCGACCAAGTTGGCTGCCATGGTGGCATGCCACCTTGGCACAGTGGATCCCACCCACACTTTCTCTCTTCTCTTCCTCTCTCTACAGTCTCTCTCTTCATTCTCTCTCTCCAGAAGATGCCCACAATGCCAGAATCTCTGTCACATCATCAGAAACATTGTCACATCATCAGAGAAGCCCACAAATACTCTCTCTCATCAAACTTAACCCATTTTGCCAACAATTACAATCCAAAGGACAACAGCTTTTGGATCTAGGGGTTGGTTAGTTCTTCATTCTCAATTTGCTTCACTTTCTGGGTTTGATTTGTTTTTGGCTCTAGAGATTGGTTTGATTGGACAAATAAAGGTTAAAATTGTCTTTTTAATTTTTCAATCTTAAATCCCATAAGGGTAAATCAGTTTTTAAAACTTTTGAGTTTTTATCGCCAGTTAAAATAGGAGTGATCGATTTTGCTGTGTCTGTGAGGTTTTAAAGTAAAATTTGCGGCATACCCTTCTCCATGACCAGGACGGCGACGGTGACCATGAACGAGACAAACAGAGAATGGAGAATACTGCTAAATAAATATCTTTAATTATCAATTATATTTTAATTATTACAGCACACCTAGGATTTATCTCACACTAGTAATTCATGTTCTACGAAAGACGCAGGAAAAAAAATAATTCCGGTTTAAATAATGAATCCACCACAGTAGGAATCAGGGAAATAGTGTCTATTTTGGATAATAGATATTTATTGATGTAAAGGGTGGAGAGCACAACAAACTGAAAGCACGAGAGAGAGACCAGCCAAAACAAAACAGCTAAACAAAACACCAACAATTATCTTATCAATGATATATCAGGTATCACCGTATAATTGTCATCGAAGTAGAGTAGCAGTAGGAGTAGTACTATTGGGGGCAGCAGCGGTACATGACGACCTTCTCCATAATGCGGTGACACTCCACACATTGAATCGTTTTCTGAATCGAGTCCATGGTGCAGGGCAGGTAGAGGTGACTGCAGTGAGGGTCTTTGGTGATGACCGGATTTTCCAGATGATCTTGGACTGCGTCAAAAAATTGGTCCGATATGATTTCTTCATTTTCACGGACATAGTTTTGGATGAAAGTCAAGATCGTCTCCCTCTTAGTTACTTTGGTAATTCTTGTTGATCCCCTACTGATCAGGGCCCACTCTTTCTTGTTGCTACCGTAGCTAAGTATGGTTTGGATCCCCTCTTTTATGTCCTTCGTGACGATTGGCTCGTTTTGCATCATTGAGTACCACATGGTCTCCAGCAGGATCCAGAAGGACCTGTGGTTTGACCCGCCTTCCTTCTCTCCTGCTGTTTTCACGATGTCGCCGAGCTCCTCCGTAACTTGGTCCCCTCTGTCTTTATCTTGGTTGTCTATGTATCTCTCGCCAACGTAAATCAAATTGAATTTGATTTTGGCCTTTTTCTCCACTTTACGTGCTTCCGTAATGAATTCCTCTCTCCATTTTTCGTCTCCTCCGTACAGGCAAATTAATTGGTCTTCGGATATGTTCTGTTACGTACGTCAGGATAAATGGAACAAAGTATGTAACTGTAATTAGTCTTAAGAAGAAGAAGAGGAGTTAATGTCAGTTGGTAATGGTGTTATAGTCTTACCTCTACGTATGGCTTCATGTATGGTTTATCGATACATTCGAACAGTTTAAGACTCCATTTCTTTTCCTTCCATAGTGTTACCTCTGTCTCTTTGGTGAAAGGGTAGGCATCCTTTCCCCAGATCCGCACCATATGGAAAGCGTTGTGGTTGATGACCTTGCCCTGTAGGTCCAAGGCCACCAGGATGGGTTTCTTGTTGAAATTCCACTTATTCTTGATGTAGTTAATCACCCCCGCGTGGATATGGTGAACCGAGTACCACGTCATCTTTGACTGCAGTCGAAGAAAATTTTCTTTCTCTTCTGGCGACAAACTACTATCCACCGTCGGAAGCCACACCACTACATGCTCTAGTACCCCGTCTTTCGTGTACATCCTTGTCAGAATTGACAGCTCTTCGTTGGAGATCTCCAAGTCCGATATCAGTAGTAAGACATGTTTCTCCTTCACAACTTCAATGCCAACCTATTTGACAATTTACATACAAAGCATACATAAAGAGATAAATGAGTAGAAATTAGTTTTGTCGACAATAGTTTCATATCGGAAATCATTTAGATTTGATATGTCTTAATATATTATTAGTTAGTTTTTATTTTTTTTCTTTTAGATATTTCAATAGTATCAAATTCTACGTTAATTAAGTATCTATATAAGATTACCCAAAATAGAAACCCCACATATATCACGTGTATTATTATCCAAAAGAGGGACAACACTTTTATGAAAAATATTGAAATAATCCACATTGAAAATCCACACTGAAAAATGTTAAGAACTAGTCTTAATATGTACTTTTTGATTTATCCATAGCTTAAATTTTTTGAATTGAATACTTTAAAAATTTGATTGGATGAGAGAGAGAGAGAGAGAGAGAGAGAGAGAGAGAGAGAGAATACCTTGTTCTTGGTGGAGCAATCAATAAAATGAGGCTCGGAATCATCTTGACTATAAATTAATGCTTGTAGAATCTCCACGATGTCAATTTTGGTTGTCATTTGGAAGAGTTGCTCAAGTTTTTGATATGCTTCATCATATTGACGTAAGGAAATTTAGAAAGTTCATAAATTTATCCAATAAGGTTTTTTTTTTGGTAAGTATCCAATAGGGTTTTATTCTACCAATTTTTCACTCACCGATGTGTTCATGGCAAAGATTAACTTGCTTGTGAAGTTCGTTATAAATGTAATTGACTGTTTCCGTTATCAATTTCAGGTCAGGAGTATCACTGTCCGGTTGTTTGCACCTGTAATGGTAAATTGTAATATGCAATCATCGTTAAAATATTAAGATGGATCGATCCTATTGGGAATAAATAGTATCGTATTAAAAAAAACGTTAAGACCTTAAATATCTTAAAGTATTAATTATTTTCTCTATTTAATAGCTTAAATTTTTGAATATATTCAACATGGTATCTTATTATACTAATTAGTTTTTCCATTAAAAAAAAATCCATGCAATCAGTTGGAAGATCCAATCAGCTAAAAGTTAAAGTTAATAGAAGTGAGGAGAAGGGACGATGACATACTCGTGATCCAAGCGAATGATTTGTGACGTGCCGACAATGACGCTCCTGATGATCGAGTAAACAGCAATGCAGATCTGTTTGGAACCCTCCGACTTCGGAGCTTGGTCGAGAGAGGTGTACTTAGTTCGAAGATCGTGGAACTCGACCACGAGTTTGGCCACCTTCAGAATGGTGTTGATAAAGTTTTTCAGTTTCTCCGAGTGCTCCCTTATATCAGGTAATTGCTTCAACCGCGCTATCGAATGGGCCAAATGATCGGAAGACTTGGACTTCACTACCAGCATGTACTCCCCGTAGGTGACGGCAAAAGCGGCCAAGGTCAAAGCACCCTTTGCAGCCCAGGAGTAGCTTGACAGCGTGTTTAACAGTCTCATAGTTGTCGAAAGCTCATCCCGTCCCGAGCATTTGCACGATATCTGCAGTTATCAATGAGTACATTCTGTATCTATCTGTGTTTATACATATGATGGATATTCCTTCCTATATATATATATATATATATATATATATATATATATATATATATATATATATATATATATATATATATATATATATATATATATATATATATATATATATATATAGAGAGAGAGAGAGAGAGAGAGAGAGAGAGAGAGAGAGAGAGAGAGAGAGAGTATGGTTAAACCTCGCAGGAGATGTCATGTATGATGCTAGCCAATGATTCAAAGTTACCTATGTCCTACACAAATGATTACTACTGTTACTTCATCTGTTAACTCCACACATAAGTAATGAAGGAAATTTACGCTTATCCAGAAAAAGAAAAAAATGAAGTAAATTATCGACAGATATATTGGAATACTTTTTGATTATTGTCGGGGGAGGGCTGGATGAGGATTTGGTCGACGAGTTGGAGAAGCGACTTCACATCGAACTCCTTGCTTTCAAGAGGATCGTGGGTGGCCTGGATCTGATTTATCTTCACACCCTCCATCATCTTCTGCAACTGCATCTCAGGCGTAACAACTGCTAGCGGATTGGATGCCATGAGCATTTTGTTTTCCTCCTGCCGTTGGCAAGTATGAAGAAGAGAAGTGAGAGAGTTGGATGAACGCAAATGTGGGCAACTAGTCCTTATAGCCGTTAAAAAGGAAAATATTGCCCTTCGAAATAAAATATAACGACTTTCCCCGAAGTCTTTCTTTACAGTTTCTGATTCTCGCACGTCTGCCATGGGGTGTTATTAAGATATTAATTAATACAATATAGCATTTATTTTAGAAATAAAATCAACGACCTTCAATTCCCTAGGTCTCCCTTTTTTATAGTTGTGTAGGATCACATCCTTTCTCGCCTGAGTTGGGGCCGGAGAATTGATGGCCTAGATGGATAGCCACTACTTGACTCTCGGGGGATCCGAATCCTCCATCCGAGCCGACACCCCTATCAATTCAGCCTGTCGGCTCAGGTGTCGGTTCAGGTGGAGGACTCAGATCCACCCAAGAGCTAGGTGGCGGCCATCCATCCGGGCCGCCAACTCTCCTGCCCAAACTCAGGCGGGAGAGGATTTCTATACAGTTGTGGATCGATCAACTTGCAATGTTCGATCCACCATTGATATATCACCCACAATCCATTTAAGGGTGTTAAACAGTGTGATTTCGGTTTAATGTTGTGGTTCGATTTCATGTCTAATGAGTAAAACCAAAATCAAACCATTTATTAAACGATTTCAAAATGCATAGCAAAACTGATTATTAATCAACTTTGGTTTTTAGGTTTTTAAACAGTTTCGTTGCCGAGAGGGAGAGGAAGAGAATTAGGAACAAAGTAGAGGGAAAGCCAAGGAAATCATTAAAATAATTTTAATCATATATGAAAATGAATTTACGATTTAGAAGTATCTCATTTGAAAAACATTAAAATATAATTTATTTCTTCAAACATTTAGCACTAAGGGATTAAAGTAAAGGTTTTGTCGGATTTAACGGTTCCAAATAGTCGGTTTAAATGGTTTCATTCTTGAAACTAAAATTGAACCGTTTAACTAAACAATCTCATTTCTGAAACTAGAATCACACCATTTCTTTAATAATCGATTCCACAGTTTCGGTTTATACAGGTTCGATTTCAATTTTGACACGCTTAGATCCATTATTGTTACTCTACACATCTCTCTCCCATCTTCCCATAGTCTTCGCTTACTCTGCAAGTCCCAACGTCGACAATGGTCAGTTTCATCTTCCGCAAGGATGAGCAGCATTGAACCCCAAGGGAGTAGCTATATATGTCAGCAAGGAGCCTACGCCTCAGGAAGTAGAAGGTACTGAGTTTCACTCTTCTTACTCCCTTGGGGCCACTCACACAGGGGTGTTAAGTGCTATTTCTTTCTTGCTTTGGGAGCAAATGGTATGGTTTTCATTCAACCCTAGAATGATTTAGTTCATATGGTTGTGCAGTCAATATGGGCCTGCAAGATTAATCAGGCCAAAAATTTAAATACCCATTATTAGCAAAAAAGAAAAAAGAAGAAGAAAAGAAAACCCATCCTAGCATTATGAGATCAAAGATATCTCTCCTTGTTTCTCCCCCGTCTCAACGTTTCAGACTCCCTCATTTTCTCTCTCTCCAACCCGAGTCATGGATTTTTGTCCCTTGTAGTTGCTGCACACCTGATACCGTAATCAATCTAAATGAACCTAATTACTCTTCTCTGACTAGTGTTGGATTATCATCCTCTTCTCTCCTTCTCTCTCTCTCTCTCTCTTACAATAATCATACTACCGACACACAACCACAACCCCACCCCTCATCTTTTAATTCAACATCTTTCATAACCAACAACATCCACAACCCAGATTTAAACTGTTTTGGACAATTCTGGTTCCAATCAGTTCTTAAATATTCTATTGATTTTGGAATCGTTGGAAAACCCATCCCATAATTGTTTCGTCCCGTCCCATTTAATATTTAATACCAACTCCTAGAACCTTCCCATTTAGTCATGGGATGGTTCCCGAATGAGTTTTAGAGGTTGGATTTAAGAACCCAAGTTGATATATATCCTTACTTCTACATCCTTCATGGCTTTCTAAAATACTTTTAATTTTTTTTGTTGGAAAATTACTTTTATTAATCGCATCCTTGTAAATCTCACTCTTTGTCACTCAAACATAGCCACGATTCAAGAATTGCATTTAAACTCTTCTTTTTTTTTTTTTTTTTAAATTTTCTCTCTTCCCCTCTTCACAATTAGGGATGTTAAACGGTCGATTCCATACGGTTTTGGTCAATCTAAGTCAGTTGAAACTTGTACCGATATAGTTTGAAATAAAATTATTATGAAGTAGTCCAATTTTAGGCGGTTATCAGTTTGTCATTTGATTCGACTTCAATTTCGATTTCTAACCCTTCCCATCTTTTCCATCTTTTCCTCACTATCTCCGCTCATATATACGTGTTTCCTTCTCCATCCCCTTCTCTTTCATTCCTTGCTATTTCATACAACATTGTCCTAAATCTTCTCTAAGAAATCCCAATCAAATGATGTCTCTCATTCCATGTTAGTACGGTAGAGGCAAATGCATGATAAAAAAAGAGAAAGGATAAGTATATTCTTTATATCTATCAGATATACCTTTCTTAATCAATTTTCATCATTTCTCAACCTCTTCATTTTTGTTGATTAATACTTAATTCGAGAGAGAAGTAAGTCATGGAGTATATAATGATCAAATTATCAGGTACGACTTAGATAGGGCCTGTGAAGTAAGGGAATCAACAATACTGTTAATCTCCATTTAAATGTACTTGAAAGTACATGATACAAAATAAAGAGATAGTGAGTTGATATTATGGACTATTTGAAACAACATCTAGAGGTGGCTTCTGATCCCTATTTTGAACAAAATATATTAGATTTGCAATCACTTTTCACAATCAAATGATCAAGGCAATCCCCTATTGCCTGTATCAAACCACCTCTCATAGCCAAACATTCATCTTGTAGAGCTGAACCCAATTGCAAAGGAATTAAAGCTGCAAAAATTTGCGATTCTGAAGAATCTCGGATGATATATCCCCAACCCCTTCTAGATTCCAATTGTATAAAAGATGCATTGGAATTTAAGGTAAAAGAATCAAAAGGTAGAGGTAGCCAAAGAGAAGCAAGAGCAGGGGCTGAATTAAGTAGACATAAATCATTTGGCGGGGTGACTATTAAATTAGAAAACTTAATATAGGCTTTGTGGGCTGCTGCAGCAACTTCGAAAGGCAACCAAGTACGAAGATTGAAGGTGAAATAAGGGTAGCTAGATTGCCTATTTTCTCCTAGCCCTCTCTCTCTCTCTCTCTCTCTCTCTCTCTCTCTACATCCAAACATCTCGCACCCTATAATCTCGCCATTATTAGATCTTTCTTTCTTTAATATTCAGTAGTTGGATGTTTTAGGAAATCCAAATTTTCTCTTTTCCATTCCTACCTTCGCAATCTTTTTGTAGTTTGAAGTATTAAGGAAACTCGAATTCCCTCAAAGTTTCTCTTTTCCATTCTCTCCTCTACAATCTTTTTGAAGTTCGAAGATTTTTGGAAAACTCAAATTCCCTCAAATTTTTCTTTCCCATTCTCGCATCCATAATCTTCTTGTTGCTCCTGGTTCTCGCCTAGAGCTATTGCAACACCTGTCAAGACAAAAGCAAATTAAGCAGAAGAGAATGGAAACACTATAGCCACTCTGATGCCTAAGTCAAAACTAGAAGGCAAGCAGTATGGAGTTCAGTAAAGAGATATGAGCTCCTGTAGAGAGGGTATCTAAGCAAAATTGAGAGAGAGAGAGAGAGAGAGAGAGAGAGAGAGAGAGAGTTTGAGTTAAGAATTAGATCTATTTACCTTTGTTCTAGGCTTTATTTATAGAGGCAGGAAAGGCATAGGTTTAGTCTTGATTGAAGCGATTTCAATATTCTAGACATGATTCTAGCTGCATATCCCTTTCCACTTAGTTGTGACAGTGGTTTAGTAGTAATAGGATATGATTGCCATGATCTAATCGCTTCAAATCAGGGATCAGTCGTGGGTTGGAGATCCTCGCGACCGTTAGATAGCGATCTTGTAGTGGGCCTCTCATAATTGTTTCTAATATCCTGGATCAGAGACATCCTCGCTAGCTGGCACGTGGCTGTTTGGAGAGAATATTCCCTTCTTGTACTGATTTGAGATAATCTCCAAAATCATAGAGATAACACTTCCATTTATGCACTTCGTGAGGTGGCTCTGGCTAACAATGGGCGGTAACACGGGGTCTATTTTCATTGGCCATGAATCCTCGACATGTGTCTCTCCCAGATTGGGGGTTACATCCATTTCCTATCAGACACCCCTTTCTCTTTGGACCTGCTAGAGTTGAGGGAGTAATTTTGTATTGTTGCCTATCGAATGACTCCTACATTGAAGGAATTAAAAGTACAGTTACAGGAATTATTGGACAAAGGTTATATCAGACCTAGCATATCACCATGGGGAGCGCCAGTATTGTTTGTAAAGAAGGACAGTAGCGTTCGACTGTGTATAGACTATCGGGAATTGAATAAGCTGACAATCAAGAATCGGTACCCATTGCCTCGGATCGATGACTTGTTTGATCAGTTGCAAGGTGCCAAGGTGTTCTCTAAGATTGATCTTCGGTCAGGATACCATCAGTTGAAGATTAAGGACGGTGATATTCCAAAGACAGCATTTAGAACAAGATATGGACATTATGAATTTTTAGTCATGTCCTTTGGATTGACCAACGCACCCGCAACTTTTATGGAACTCATGAATCGGGTATTCCATGATATGTTGCATACGTCGGTCATTGTGTTTATTGATGATATATTGATCTACTCCAAGGACAAGGAAACTCATCTCATGAATCTAAGAGCCGCTCTGCAGCGATTAAGGAAAGAGAAGCTTTACGCTAAATTTACAAAGTGTGAGTTTTGACTAAATGAGGTCGTTTTCTTAGGCCATGTTGTATCCTCTGAAGGAATTAAAGTGGATCCCAGCAAGATTGAAGCCATTGTGAAGTGGAAAGAACCGAAGAGCGTTGCAAAAATTAGAAGTTTCCTAGGTCTAGCTGGGTATTATCGACGATTCGTGGAAGACTATTCCAGAATTATCGTACCTCTCACCAGCTTGACTAAGAAAGGAGAAAAGTTTGTTTGGACTGATAAATGTGAGAAAAGTTTTCAAACATTGAACTAGATTGATATCTGCTCTGATCTTAACTATTCCTATTCTAGGACAATCATTTACCTTGTACATTGATGCGTCTGGATTGGGTTTAGGATGTGTACTTATGCAAGGAGAACAAGTAGTTGTGTATGCTTCAAGACAACTGAAAACACATGAGAAGAATTATCCCACTCATGACTTGAAATTATCGGCAGTAGTACATGCTGTCAAAATATGGAGACATTATTTGTATGGAGAGAAATTTTAGATTAAATCAGATCATAAGAGTCTCACTTATCTTTTTAATCAGAAGGAGTTGAACATGAGACAAAGAAGATGGCTGGAATTATTAAAGGATTATGATTGCGATATCCAGTATCATCCAAGAAAGGCTAATGTAGTTGTTGATGCGCTAAGAAGGAAAATAATGATAAAATCTCAAGGAGAAGTTAAACACGACTGCAGCAATGTGTGCTATAGGGAAAGTTTTTAATTATGGTAATGAGTAGTTCGTGATAGATGCACCGGGTGGATCAACCAACCAAGGGTTTATTCATCGGTTTTCAAATATGTTTGTCACATTGAAGATTGTACCTGATATAATTGATGAAGTGAAAGCCGTTCTTAAATCAGACCCTTATCTAAGAACGGTACAAGAAGACATCGAAAAAGGTAGGACAATTCCTGAGTTCACCTTGGACGATGAAAAGGTACTGAAGTACAAAAGAAGAGTATGTGTTCTTGAAACAAAAAATTTTGACATTAGACACCGACTAATGAAGGAAGCTCACACCACCGCCTATTCGGTACATCCTGGAAGTACAAAGATGTATCATGATTTGAAAAAATTATATTGGTGGAGAGGAATGAAAGCAGATGTAGCTAAATTCGTGTCTCAATGCCTAAATTGTCAGAGGGTGAAGGCTGAACGGCAAAGACCTACAGGATTGTTGCAGTCACTGCCAAAACCAGCATGGAAATGGGACTGCATCACTATGGACTTCGTCACCGGATTACCATTGACTCCTCGAGTAGTTGACGCAGTCTGGGTGATTGTAGATCGTTTGACTACGACAGCTCGCTTTATAGCTATACGACCACAGTATACCCTGGAGAGGTTAGCCAAGCTATATGTGGATAACATTGTCAGATTACATGGTGTACCTGAAAGCATTGTGTCCGATAGAGACCCACGCTTTACTTTAAAGTTTTGGGAAGGATTGCAAAAGGCTATGGGTACAACGTTGAAGTTCAGTACTGCATTCCATCCTCAGACAGACGGACAGTCGGAGCGTACTATTCAGATTTTAAAAGACATGCTTCGAGCCTGTGTTACTGATTTTAAAGGCTCATGGGACGAGAAACTACCATTGATTGAGTTCACCTATAACAACAGCTATCAGGCTACTATACAGATGTCTCCTATGAAGCACTGCATGGTAGGAAGTGTCGAACTCCTCTGTTTTGAAATGATGTTGGAGAACGTAGTATCGTTGGACCAGAGTTTGTTGAAGAGACTTATCGAGTAGTCGACATTATCAAGGAAAAAGTTAGAACAACTCAGAATCATCAGAAACAGTATGCGAATACTCGACGTCGAGACCTTGAATTTGTCCTAGGTGATAAGGTATTCTTGAAAGTATCACCTATGCGAGGTTTAAAACGATTCGGACAGAAAGGGAAGCTAAGTCCGAGATATGTCGGGCCATATGAGATTCTAGCTAAACGTGGAAAAGTAGTTTATCAGTTAGCACTACCACCATCTATGTCAAGTGTGCATGATGTATTTCATATCTCATTGCTGAAGAAGTATGTCAGAGACCCGACACACATTTTGATAGCGGATCCACTAGATCTAACTGATGATTTGACATTTGAAGTAGCACCAACTGAAATCACCAGTCGAAAGGTTCAACGACTACGCAACCGTGACATATACTATGTTAAGGTCACCTGGAGCCGAGATATAGAAGAGATCACATGGGAAGAAGAGAATGCTATGCGAAAGCAATATCCTCACCTTTTCGACTCGGAAGGTATGTGCAAATTTTGAAGACGAAATTTCTAATAAGAGGAGGGAGTTGTAAGACCCGTATCGAACTAACCGGTCTTACCACGTTGTACCAGGTCTACCTATCATGGTCGAGCCAAGTGGACCAAGTGCGTGAAGAAACCACAAGACAAGTTATGAAGTCTAACCCAAAAATAGTCAGCCTACCATCTCAGACTATTCTGTTTGGATCTGAGAAGAAGACATAACACATGAGAACAATAGTAGTGGTGTTAGTCTTGAACAATATAAGGCGAAATAGTCGTAAAGTAAAAATTTAAATTTACAAAATTTTTAAAATTTTTCATAAAATTTTCTGGCTGTTCTGGTGCTGACCGGTCGCAACATACCGGTCGCCACTTTGTAGAAAATGGTGCGACCGGTATAGTCGACCGGTCAAAATTTCATTCTGACCGAGACATAGCGGTCGTAGCCTTTATGGGGTACCAGTCGACCGATATATCGACCGGTATGCCCAGAAAGGCTTAAAATCATGAAAAAGTGAGATTTTTCTCACTTTTTCCTTCTCTTTTCTCTTCGGTGGCGATTTCTCTCTGGCTCCTGAGTTGCTACAGTCCGTCCGGTGACCTTAGAAGCTGTTTTCTTCCATTCCAGACTTAGAACATCGTCTCCAGGTAGGTCTCTTCCCTCTTTATCAAGTTTTTACAAAATTTCCATATCGTCTTTAGTTAGAATTTTAGGTTTTTCTTTGATTGGAAGATTCTAGCCGTAGGAACTCTTTTCCTTCGGTTTAGAAAGGGTTTAGGGACCCCCAAGAGCAAAAGCCCTCAACCAATTTGGACTTTCACCGAATGGTTTCCATAAAAATCGAATTTTTCAAATTTTAACCTAGGTTTTTCAAAATTTTCAAAATTTCTTGAATTTTTTTTCCAATTTCTTAAATTTCTTATTGTAATTGCCTATGTTTGGTTTGTTTGAAGAGTGCGGGGGTTACGTAAGTCCTCCTCCCCAAGTTTTGGGTGAGTTCGAGGCTTTTTCCCAAATTTATGTCACTATGCTGCCGAAATTTTGACAGTTTCTAACATTTTTCTTCTTGTTTTCACTTGTTTTGTAGCTTGAATGGCTCTATGACGCGGTCTTGGCAAGTGTTCCTATGGCTTGGGCATGCGCGCTCCTCATCCACCAGTTCCACAGCTCGACGAGCAGTGGTTCCGTTCGGAGGCGGCACAAGCCCGTTTCCCTTGGTTCGACAACAAGAACATTGAATCTGGACGACGGGTTAACTTGGAATAGTTGCACAGGTTCGATGTGCTAGCGGCTTTTGACAGGCTTGGGTGGGTGTCTGTCATTACCTATACTAAGACCACTCGTCCTAACCTGGTCAAACACTTTACGCCAACCTGGAGCTTCATGGTGACGTCAATGATCCCAATCAGGGTAGGGACTTGCGCATCTCCAGCTTCGTCAAGGGCGTTCATATCTCCTTTGACACTCTTCAGTTGGCTGACCTGCTAGGGGTCCCAATGATGGAGACCTGGTATACTGCCCACCCAAGGTGAAGGGCTATCTGAGCGAGGATCTACACCGAGAGATAGCGGAGCAGATACTGAATCCTGGGGCTCCTATGAAGGCTGCCAGTCTGAAACCCCTGGCTCGAGTTTATAGCCGCATCATCCAGCACAACATTGTGCCTCAGAGCGGCCACTACAGTGAGTTATCTCAGCTCACTCAGTACATCACCTACTGCGTCTGCACAGGGAAGCGGGTCTCTCTCCCTTACATCATTATTCGCACTATGCACCAGGCGACTCTGGCCGATCAGCCCAGTAACCTCCCATATGGTCGTCTCATCACTACTCTTCTACGGCGCCTACGAGTGAGCATGAGAGGCGAGGTAGCTGTTGAGGATACCATGACCTCCGACATCAACTGGGATGCCATTCTGAGGATGTAGATGGATAATCTGCCTGTTAGTGATGACGAGTTGGAGGCTCGCCCTCGCCCACTCATGAGGGTAGCAGCCGCAGCAGCAGCCAATGCGGCACATGCAGTAGAGGCTGAGAGTGATGACGATGATAGGGCAGAGGACGCACCAGTGCCATCCCCATAGCCTACACCTGCAGTACCACCGTTTACATCTATAGCTGGACCATCTCATCCTCCTCCGAACCCGGTGTTGAGCATGTTCACGGAGATCAGGGACACCCAAAGGGTCATCCTAGAGTCTCAGCGGGAGATGGTTCAGGAGTTGGGATGTCTGGCTCGTAGCCTACGGGTCACACAGGACCAGGTACACTGGCTTAGGGTTGCTTATGAGTGAGATTATGACATAGCGGACCCTATTCCTTCTAGGCCCCTACCCCATGATTTTCCTTTATTCTCTTCTCTTTTGATCGATTATATAACAGGGTAATTGTCCGGTTTGTGGACCGTACCCTGTAGCACTATTTCACTTGATACTCACTTTTCTGATTAATGAAAGTTTTTATGGTTCACCCTAGTTAGTATATGTGCAAATGTTAAATTTCATATTTAATATAGTATATTATTCTCTTTCTTAGTCCGTCTCAGGTATCAAACAATGCTTAGGGTGCGTTTGTATTAAGATTTTTAAATTTCCTAACTCAGTTCATCGACTTAGTTAAGTGTAATATGGTCTGTTGGACAGAGCTCGAGGGCTCTGATACCAAGTTGTCATACCCCATTTCTGAACCTACCAGACTGGTGTGAGTGAACCGTCATTGAACCAACGGTTCACACCAGGATCTCGAATAGACCGTGTCCACTCATACAAACTATTGCACAAAACCACAATCAGAATATAAATAGTACAGCGAAAGTCTTTAAATAAATGAACTGAGAACCTATTGATAAATTTAAATAAAATATCTCATTATTCAAATCCAATCATAAAAATATAATATCACTACATCTCTTTAAAAGTCAACCGAAAATAACTGAAACAATAAATAAAATCAATCAAAGGTACACGCAGAAAGGGCACTTGCATGAAGCGTCATGCTCATCCTCTCCTGCATGTACGTCCAGAGCAGCAACACCTCCATACGCCGGAGCGTTCATATAATCATCCACGGTGTAACCTGCATCAACATCTAAAACATGTATATATACATAGGGTGAGCTCACAACTTAGCTCAGTAAGACAATCAGACAGTTTCACAATATTATGCATGAGTAACAATCATTTTATGTTGTGGTCTGGTTTAAGTTTACAATTTACTATAGAAAGGTTTGTGTGAGTGGACACGGTCTATTCGAGATCCTGGTGTGAACCGTTGGTTCAATGACGGTTCACTCACACCATTCTGGTTGGTTCAGAATTGGGGTGTGACAACTTGGTATTAGAGCTCTCGGGCTCTGTCCAACAAACCATATTGCACTTAACTAAGTCGATGAACTGAGTTAGAAAAATTTAAAAATTGTAATACAAACACACCCTAAGCATTGTTTGATACCTGAGACTGATTAAGAAAGAGCATAATATACTATGTTAATATGGAATTTAATGATACCCATGCACTAGTTAGGAAAACTATAAAAACTTTCATTAAATAGAAAAGTGAGTATCAAATGAAATAGTGCTATAGGGTACGGTCCACAAGCCGGACAGTTACCCTGATACATGTATATACCAGAAAGAAAAGAAAGAAACAACACTCTATCATGGGGTGGGGGGCCTAGAAGGAATAGGGTCCGTTATGTCATAATCTCACTCGTAAGCGACCCTAAGCCAGTGTACCTGGTCCTGTGTGACCCGTAGGCTACGAGCTAGACGTCCCAACTCCTGACCCATCTCTCGCTGAGACTCTAGGATGATCCTCTGGGTGTCCCTGATCTCCGTGAACATGCTCAACACTAGGTCCGGAGGGGGATGAGACGGTCCAGCTGTAGATGTAGGATGTGGTGCTGCAGTTATAGGATGTGGAGCTGGCACTGGTACATCCTCTACCCTATCATCGTCATCCCCATCATCACTCTCAGCCTCTGCTGCGTGTGCCGCATTGGCTGCTGCTGCTGCTGCTACTGCTGCGGCTGCTACCCTCCTGAGTGGGCGAGGGCGAGCCTCCAGCTCGTCATCACTAACAGGCAGATTATCCATCTGCATCCTAAGAATGGCATCCCAGTCGATGTCGAAAGTCATGGTATCCTCAACAGCCACCTTGCCCCTCATGCTCACTCGTAGGTGTCGTAGAAGAGTAGTGATGAGACGGTCGTATGGGGGGTTACTGGCCTGATCGTCCAGAGTCGCCTGATGGATAGTCCGAATGATGAGGTAAGGGAGAGAGACCCGCTCTCCTGTGCAGACGCAGTAGGTAATATACTGAGTGAGCTGGGATAACTCACTATAGTGGCCGCTCTAGGGCACAATATTGTGCTGGATGATGCGGCTATAAACTCGAGCCAGGGGTTTTAGACTAGCAGCCTTCATAGGAGCCCCAGGATTTAGTATCTACTGCGCTATCTCTCGGCGTAGATCCTCGCTCAGGTAACCCTTCACCTTTGGAGGGCAGTATACTAGGTCTCCATCATTGGGTACCCCTAGCAGGTCAGCCAGCTGATGAGTATCGAAGGAGATATGGACGCCCTTGACGAAGCTGGAGATGCGCAAGTCCCTACCCTAATTGGGATCATTGACATCCCCATGAAGCTCTAGGTTGGCGTAGAAATGCTTAACCAGGTTGGGGCGAGTGGTCTCAGTGTAAGTAATGACAGACACCCACCCAAGCCTGTCGAAAGCCGCTAGCACATCAAACCTGTGCAACTGTTCCAAGTTAACCCGCCGTCCAGATTCAATGTACTTGTTATTGAACCAAGGGAAACGGGCTTGTGCCGTCTCAGAACGAAACCATTGCTCATCGAGCTGTGAAACTGGTGGATGGGGAGCACACATGCCCAAGCCATAAGAACGCTTGCCAAGACCGCGTCGTGGAGCCATTAAAACTGCAAAACAAGTGAAAACAAAGAATAAAAATGTTAAAAAATTTCAAAAATTCGGCAGCATAACGACAGTAAATTGGGAAAAAGCTTCGAATTCACCCAAAACTTGGGGAGGAGGACTTACGTAACCCCCGCACTCTTCAAGAAAACCAATCCCAGGAAATTCCAATAAGAAATTTAAAAAATTGAAGAAAATTAAGAAAATTCAAAATTTTTGCAAAACCTAGGTTAAAAACTAGAAAAATTCAATTTTTATGAAAACCATTCGGTGGAAGTCCAAATTGATTGAGGCCTTTTGCTCTTGGGAGTCCCTAAACCCTTTTTAAGCCGAAGGAAAGAAGTTCCTACGGTTAGAATCTTCCAATTAAAGAAAAATCAAAAATTTTAGGTAAAGACGATATGGAAACTATGTAAAAATTTGATAGAAAGGGAAGAAACTCTCCTGGAGACGATGTTATAAGTTTTGAAAGGAAGAAAATGACTTCTAAGGTCACCGTCCGGATTGTAGCAACTCAGGAGCCAGAGAGAAATCGCCACCGGAGAGAAAGAAGAAAGAAAAAGTGAGAAAAATCTCACTCTTTCACGATTTTAAGCCCTTTCTGGGCAACCGGTCGACATACCGGTCGACCGGTACCCCTCAGGGGCTGCGACCGCTATGTCTCGGTCAGAATTTACATTCTGACCGGCCGACTATACCGGTCGCACAACTTTCTACAGAGTTGCGACCGGTCAGCTATAGAACAGCCAGAAAAATTTATGAAAAATTTTAAAAATTTTGTAAATTGAATTTCTACTTTTTGACTGTTTCACCTTATATTGTTCAAGACTAACACCATTATTATTGTGCTCATGTGTTATGTCTTCTTCTCAGATCCAAACAGAATAGTCTGAGATGATAGGCGAAAACGGTCGTAGGGGCCGAAAACGTCACCAGGCTAGGGTGCGCCACGATGAAGAAGAACATGTAGAACCAGGCTATGTTAGAGAGCCAAGCCCGGTAGTTGAGGAAGAACAGGTTCCAAGGGTACCAACAAATTTGCCTGGCCCTCCTCACACGAACTCTAAAATAATTGTTATAAATTTGGTATATCAAATGGAAGCTCAGCAGAAAGCATTCCTGAGCGAGATGTTGAAGATGTTCAGGCCACCGGGTCATGTTCCCACTGAAGGTACGCCTGAGTCTGGAAGGAGTAATACTACACTGTCGATGCATGGTAGTCCAGGGCTGATGGGCCAAGCATAGAATGTACCACCACCGCACCAGTTTTTGTCATCTTCTGCTTATCAGGGAGTCTATTCGTATCCACCACCATGGTACATGATGAATACACAGGGACAGCACGATCTGAGTCGGGCGGTGGACAGATTTTTAAAGTTGAAGCCTTCTTCATTCACAGGTAAGACCGAAAAACCATTGTGGCCAGCACAGTGGGTTACAGAAATGGAGAAGAATTTCCGCTTGATGACTTGTACAGAAGATGAGAAGGTTCTGTTTGCCACTCATATGCTGAAGGAAGATGCGAATGCTTGGTGGAATTCTACACGGGCATATCTAGAGACAAAGCATACACAGGTGGATTGGGAAGTGTTCAAGGTAGCCTTCTTTGATAAATATTTTCCAAAGAGTTTCAGGGATCAGATGGAGAAGGAATTCTTTAATCTGCAGCAGTCTTAGTCGACTGTGGATGCTTACCAGCAGAGGTACGAGGAGTTATTTTTCTTCGCACCGATAAGTATGCAAGAGGAAGAGGCCAAAACACGTAGGTTCACCATGGGACTGCGTGGAGGCATCAGAAAGCATATATTGGGTATGGACAAGAAAAATTATAATGAGGTTGTACAGGTTGCGAGAGTGATAGAATCCAGTCAGAGGGACAGCTTCTTCGCACAGAACAGGGGAGTGAAGAGACCCGCTATTGAGAGTTCGGGTAGCGGTAACAATAGACCTTTTCGCCCATATAGGGCTCAGTCCGCTATAGTGCCTGCAAGAAATAATACGGCACCACCTGTGCCACAGTTCACTGGATACAACCCGAATATTAAATGCTATAACTGTCAGCAAGTAGGTCATGTTGCAAGGACCTGCACTCTACCTAGGAAACAACCTCCCCAGCAAGGAAAAATATTTGCTGTCACCACCGAAGAGGCAGCCGCATCACTTGATGTGGTCACTGGTATGACTCTATCCTTTACTATTTAGTTTACTATTTCAATGTGTGTATGAGCATGTAGAACTAAGGGACATTAAAATTCCATGAATTGTAAATATAGCTGGTATACCTACCAGAGTACTCTTTGACTCTGGGGCCATGCACTCCTTTGTTTCTATTTCTTTTGGGAAGCAAATGGAGTTACCGATCAAGCACTTGAACCCAAGCTTGATAGTTCGCTCTCCGCTAGGAGTCGAAGTGGCTTTGACTGAGTATTATGGATCGTGTACAGTATGCATTGAGGGCCGAGACTTAGAAGCAAGTCTGGTACTACTCGAGATGGCACACTTTGATGTCATCTTGGGAATGGATTGGCTAGGCCATCATTCAGTTATCCTATTATGTGGTGAAAGGAAGCTTGTGCTTACAGACAAAGAGGGAAAGGAGTATAGCTTCACTGGGACCAAGTTACCTAAGAAGCGGAAGCTGATCCTCTCCGCCCTAAAAGCCAAGAGATGCTTAGAGAAGGGGGGAGTGGGGTATCTAGTATCTGTAGTCGACATCACTACTGAGGTGCCAAAGTTGGAAGACCTAGATGTGGTGCGAGAGTTTCCAGATGTATTTCTGAAGGATCTCCCAGGACTACCATCAGACAGGGCTATAGAATTTGTGATAGACCTTATGCCAGGTTCGGCATCGGTGTCTAAAGCACCATACAGGATGGCCCCTACCGAGTTAAAGGAGTTGAAGACCCAGTTACAAGAATTATTAGATAAGGGTTTCATACGACCTAGCATATCACCTTGGGGAGCACCTGTATTATTTGTCAAAAAGAAAGACAGAAGTGTAAGGCTATGCATTGACTACCGTGAGCTGAACAAGTTGACTATCAAGAATCGGTATCCTTTGCCTAGAATCGATGATCTGTTCGATCAATTGCAGGGTGCAAAGGTTTTCTCGAAGATTGATATCCAATCAGGGTATCACCAATTAAAGATCAAGGCCGGAGATATTCTGAAGACTGCTTTTAGGACAAGGTATGAGCATTATGAGTTTTTAGTTATGTCGTTCGGTTTGACCAATGCTCCAGCGTCGTTCATGGAACTGATGAACCGAGTGTTTCATGACATGTTGGACACTTCGGTCATCGTATTCATCGATGACATATTGGTCTACTTAAAGGACAGAGAGGCTCATGCAACACACTTAAGAGAAGCCCTACAACGGCTGAGAACGGAGAAGTTGTATGCTAAGTTTTCAAGAAGTGTGAGTTTTGGCTAAAGGAAGTGGCTTTCTTGGGCCATGTAGTATCCGAAGACGGTATCAAGGTTGATCCAAGTAAGATAGCTGCTATAGTAGGATGGGAAACACCAAAATCTGTTACGAAGATTCGTAGTTTCCTTGGGTTGGCTGGTTATTATAGAAGATTCGTGGAAGATTACTCCAGGATCACTGTTTCACTCACCAGATTGACCAAGAAGGGAGAGAAATTCATATGGATAGATGAGTGCGAGAAGTGCTTTCAGACCTTGAAGTCAAGACTAGTCTCTGCACCTATCTTGACCATCCCAGAACCAAGCATACAGTTTACCTTATATACGGATGCTTCAGGGTTGGGTATTGGGTGTGTATTGATGCAAGGAGAACAGGTGATTGCTTACGCATCAAGATAGTTAAAAGAGCATGAGAAGAACTATCCAACGCATGATTTGGAGCTAGCAGCAGTTATAAACGCAATCAAGACTTGGAGACACTACTTGTACGGTAAAAAGTTTCAAATTAAGTTTGATCACAAGAGCTTAACCTATCTTTTCACTCAGAAGGATTTGAATATGAGACAGAGGAGATGGCTGTAATTGTTAAAAGATTATGACTGTGACATCCAGTACCATCCGGGCAAAGCAAATGTTGTGGTTGATGCCTTAAGCAGGAAGTGGGCATCAAAACCTGAGGCTGGGCCAAGTACAAATGCTGCATTATGTGCCACAGCCTCAAGTTCACCATGATGTTCGCAGCTTTGAAGATCTCACCAGATCTAGTTGATGAAGTCAAGGTAGCAATTCTGCAGGATCCACATCTCAAGACAGTACAAGAAGACTTAGAGAAGGGTACGAGCAATCCTGACTTTAAGTTGGATTCAGACAAGGTACTCAGGTATCGTGGACGGTTATGTATACCTGAGAGTGAAGACTGCAATATCAGAGATCGAGTTATGACTGAAGCTCATTACACTCCATATTCGGTACATCCAGGAAGTACCAAAATGTACCATGATTTAAGAAGACTGTATTGGTGGAGGGGTATGAAAGCGGATATAGCTCGTTTCGTGTTCCAATGTCTGAATTGTCAACAAGTTAAAGCAGAAAGGCAGAGACCCACAGGTTTGCTGCAGCCACTATCGGAGCCTGCATGGAAGTGGGATTGCATTACTATGGATTTCGTCACTGGCCTACCTTTGACACCAAGGTCAGTGGATGCGGTTTGGGTAATAGTCGATCGACTCACCAAGACAGCTCGATTTATTGCGGTCAGACCTCAGTATACCATGGAGAAGCTGGCCAAGCTATATGTAGATAATATAGTCAGACTCCATGGTGTACCAGAGAGTATAGTATCCGACAGAGATCTCCATTTTACATCAAAGTTCTGGGAAGGATTACAGAAAGCTATGGGAACCAAGTTGAAGTTTAGTACAGGTTTCCACCCTCAGATGGACAGGCAGTCAGAACGAACTATTCAAATTTTAGAAGATATGCTCCGAGCTTGTGCATTAGATTTCAAGGGAGCGTGGGACGAGAAGCTATCGCTTATCGAGTTTGCTTATAACAACAGCTATCAGGCTACAATTCAGATGGCTCCATATGAAGCACTCTATGGGAAGAAATGTCGTACACCTCTGCTATGGAATGAGGTGGGAGAAAGAAGAATTATAGGACCAGAGTTTGTTGAAGAAACTTGTCGAGTGATTGATCAAATCAAGGAGAAAGTAAAGACAGCTCAAGTTCGACAGAAGCACTATGCGGATAATCGACGTTGAGATCTGGAGTTTGCAGTGGGTGACAAAGTATTCTTGAAGATATCACCGGTGCGAGGTCTGAAACGGTTTGGTAAGAAGGGGAAGCTATGCCCCAGGTATGTGGGACCATACGAGATACTGGCTAGATGTGGTAACGTAGCATATCAATTGGCTCTACCACCATCTATGTCAAGCGTTCATAATGTGTTCCATGTATCGTTATTGAAGAAGTATGTCAGGGATCCATCGCACATCTTGACAGCAGACCCCCCAGACTTGACGGAAGACTTAACATTTGAGGTGGTGCCTGTGATGCTCTCAAGCCGAAAGGTACAACAACTTCGAACCAAGGATATCCATTATGTGAAAGTGCATTGGAAAAGCCAAGATGTCGAAGAGATTACTTGGGAGGAGGAGAGCGCGATGAGGAAGGAGTACCCTAACCTTTTCGACGATCAAGGTACGTTCAAATTTTGAGGCCGAAATTTCTTTTAATGGTGGGGGAGTTGTGAAACCTACTACATGCAAATTTCGGGACGAAATTTCTTTTAAGGGTGGGGGAGTTGTAAGACCCGCACTCCATAAACCCAGTCTAAACCTTGATTTCATGTCGTAGCAGGTCTTCCGATCATCACCGAGCCAGACGGGACGAGCGGATGACAAACAGGTATGAAATCGAACCAAAGATGGACAACTAAGTATAATTTTATGTTGACCGGTCGATGGTATCGGTCTACATACCGGTCGACCGGTCAGCTCTGCGCAGCTGACTACGGTGATCCAGAATTGGATCTCTCTGGGTCCCACTTTCTTAAACCCTAATACCTGGACCTTCCTAATCCTAATAGGGTTACTAAACCCTAATCCTAGCCTATATAAACACTTCTAAACCTCCTCAAATCCTTTCCATTATCTCTTACAAATCCTAGAGAGGAGAAGGAGGTTGGAAAGGAGAAGAAGCTAGGAAGAAGAAGGAGGTGCCGCCATTGTCGTTCGACGACGCTCACTTTACGCCAGTCGACGGTAAGTGTTTTAATCATTCTTCTTACTCTATGACTCTAGGATAGTTGCATGGGTGGATCAATACCATGCAAAGTAGGTATTGATCTAAAACCCTAATTGGACATTAAACCCTAAATTACCATCAAACCCTAGATTCGAGTTCTAGGATGATTATCATCAAAACTAGATTTGAATGAGTTGGAGATAGCTCTAACTCAAAGCTCAGACTTAGTATGGATAGGACAAAACCCTGAAAATCCATGGAGATTGATCGACGGCAGTCGAAAAACCTAATGTATGGTCTTCCAGAGACATACCGGTCGACTATACCGGTTGCACAGGGTGCAACCAGTATGTTGCGACCAGTACCTTTCGGGGGGCTGGTCTATGGGGACCGGCTGACCATACCAGTCGCCAGTTTTTCCCCACAGATCTGCGACTGGTACATGTAACCGGTCAGCTCTGTGAGTGTAACTTTGTAACATTGTTGGTTTACTGGTTTCCGACCAACGTAAACCCTAAGAAACTATTCTAAACGAACCCTAATATTATGTAGGACTTTGTGATAGCACGTTTGGATCTTGCAACGTGGAGCAAACTATCAAACGAGCATCAGGTAAGGGAATCTGACCTAAACCCCAATAATTAATGGACAGTAAATCATTGTTAATCACATTGAATATATATGATGTGATGTTTGTGCATATTCACAAGCCATCCTTTACTTTTAGTTATTATTATTGTTCATACATGATAGGATGTGATTGTTAGGCATGTGATTGTTTTTGTTGGTGTCTGGAGTGAGGCATGGGCCTGGGATCATTCCTCACACTGGCACTTTTGTAGTATTCTATTTTAACATGCTTGGTACGGGTAGGGCATCAGAAAAAGATTGTGGTACGTTGGTCTTCGATGTTGATGTTGGCCTGACCATGGTTATGTGGCACTGTGGTCTCCGATGCCGACGTTGGCTTGTCCACGATGCTTTAGCTCTATCTCTATGCCGTAGGGAGTTATGTTGGGATAGGGTCTACCTGCGTAGTGTTCTATCCTAGTGTGTTAGTTGCGGATAGGGCATCAGGGGGAGGTGAGGTATTGTGGTCTCTAGCCCGGCCTGCACGCTCTAGCTCTATCTCTATGCCGTAGACAACTGTGCTGGGATAGAGCCTACATTGATGACATATAGGATTGGTTAGTTGCGAGCTCAGTTTACGAACCCTGGCCAGTAGGGGCTTAGGTACTGGTATGGGTAGGGTATCCGGAGAGGTACGAGGATACCTTAGCTCTATCCCTATTCCATGATGGGTGCATGTGGGCCGGTGGTGGTGTGATCTATTATGCGGTGCCACACACTCGTGTATAGAGGTGCGGGGGCCACCAAATCTTTCTATAGCACATTGCAAACTTAAACCAGACCACAACATAAAATGATTGTTACTCATCCATAATATTGTGAAACTGTCTAATTGTCTTACTGAGCTAAGTTGTGAGCTCACCCTTTGTATATACATTGTTTTTAGATGTTGATGTAGGTTATACGGTGGACGACTATATGAACGCTCCGGCGTATGGTGGTGCTGCTGCTTTGGGTGTATAGGCAGGAGAGGACGAGCATGACGCTTTATGCGAGTGCCCTTTCTGCGTGTATCTTTGATTTGTCTTTTATTTATTTTCAGTTATTTTCAGTTGGATTAAGTGAATGTAAGGTTATTATATATTTTATGTTTGGATTTGAATAATTAGATATTTTATTTAAATTTATCAATAGATTCTTAGTTCATTTATTTAAAGACTTTTGTTGTACTATTTATATTCTGATTGTGGTTTTGTGCAAATGGTTTGTGTGAGTGGACACGGTCTATTCGAGATCCTGGTGTGAACCGTTGGTTCAATGATGGTTCACTCACACCATTCTGGTTGGTTCAGAATTCCGGTGTGACACTACTTCCAAGGAACATACCTGAATTAGGAGAAACTTGGATCTATTTTGGTCAAGTGGCCGACGAAGTTGGATTTTCCACAGGCCCTTGTAAGAGAGTTCAATCTTATATTGTAATATGCCATAAGACAAACAATTGGTTGAATAATGGCAGAAAATCATATAAAAAGAGTTGGATAACGAAGGATTAGAAGAACAAGAAATAAGAGAAACAATTGGAGTGATCTACTGTAATGAAGAACAACATGCTTTAAGGATTTATAGATATTTTTTCAACTCTTGCATGACTACTTCATTCTGTATGTCGATGGCTACAGGCAAGCACCAATGCTTAGAGTCACTCAAACTTCAAGGGACAGTCAATCAAACCCTTCTTTTTCCTCTCCTTTATTTTGAACTGTGAAACTTTTCTCCTTGAATGTTTCTAAGTTGCTATGAATGCCTTCCATTTATATTTGGTGGTGGACCAACACCAAAGTAAGCAATAGATTACAGCTAGCCCAACACTCTGATTAGGAGAACATTGAGTAACTCAAACCACCAAGGTTCTGTTAGGGCTGAAATTCTGCTTGTGTTGCACAAATAGAGCTAAAATCCATAAAGGATTTGATTGGCCTGTTAATGTCTGCAATGAACAGAGTAGGATCTCTGGCTTTGTTTGAAAAGGGGTTAGAATGAGGGTTTTATGGTGGTGTTTATAAGAGACAGATGGCACTTACCCCAAAAAAAAAAGAAGGAAGATAGAAGGCAGATGTTAAGGAGCAGAAACATGGAATGAAACAGTGATACTTAATTAAGAATCCATTAAGTCCTTTCTACCAAAAAAAATACCAAACAAGAAAGAGAGTAATCACATCGACCAACACTAGACAATCAGGGTATGAATATCATGCCGAAGGCTTCTAAAAATACTTTTAAACTAGAGCTTTCACTCTCACAGTAGTGTAATTTAACAAATCCCTGAGATACAGATCCAACACAAATCTGTATCGATCTGATCTCTTAGCAGTGAAGGTTCAAAACCAAAATAATAAGAACTGAAACCTACAGTAATTAAATAGGCACCATTATACCAGGCCATGATCCTGGGGATTCCACACAAGAAGCCTCACACAAGCTCCATCGAATTGTTATCCTGCTACCATGTTTTTTCTCCCTTGTTTGTAGACTTACTTCTCCCTTAAGAAAAGAGTAAACAACAAAACATTAAGACAAAGTGAAGAGATGTACCAGCGGCTATGGTGTTGGTGCTGCAAACAATGGCTATGGTGTTGGTGCTCCAAACAGTGGCTATGGTGTTGGTGCTCCAAACAGTGGCTATGGTGTTGGTCTCCAACAAGGGTTGAGGAAGGAAGAGGAATGAAGTAGAGGCGGTGCCTCAGTAGGGATCGGATAAGGGCAAAACGAAGGGGACAATCGATGGAGACACCGCAGACGTGGCAGACTACAGGAACAATGGCCGTCGACGATGAGCTTCAATTCAATCCTAGAGTTTGCGAACGAGGAAACAAAGATATATCGATCGTGGGCAGTTACGATCTATTCGCGGAAAGAGAAGGAGGGAATTAAAAATTGAACAAAAAAGAAAAGACCTAAAAATTGAGAAAATAAGGTGGGAATTAAAAATTGGAAAAAAAGGAAGGACTCGTACACGGCAGGTATATTATACGGGTTTCTAATACGCAGGTTTATACCACGGAATATTATTTTCGTCGTATATAATACACATATATACCACGGGTTTCTAATATGCGTCATACATACTAGGTTTATACCATGGAATATTATTTCCGTCGTATAAAAATATTAAATCCGGCGGTTTTGAACTACCGTTGTATTAGAGGAATTGTATAAGACAACTTGTTTTACTTGTCATTATTGACTATATTTTGCGACGGTTTTATTTTACCGTCATAAAATTTCATCACAAAAAACCCTTTTTCCTGTAGTGTCCCCACTGAGTGTTGTCAGCTTGTACGATCCCGGTCACCCAGTTTTGAGTACGCGGTATGGCCCTTCCCAGTTTTGGGCCATTTTTCATTGATTCGTGGGCTCCGAGACCGCTGCCTTTCTCAGGACAAGATCTTCGACCCTGAACTGCCTTGGTCGGACTGTTTTATCATAGTGTCGGGCGGTCGTTTGCTGGTATGTCGCCATCTTGAATGCCACCCACTCCCACACGTCTTCCAGGTTGTCCAAATTGGTCCAGAGGTCTTCAGAGTTGGTCTCCTCACTGAAGTTTAGTATCCAAAAGGTCGGATGGAACACCTCGACTGGGATGACTGCCTCCGTGTCGAAGGCAAGCATGAAGGGTGTTTCGCCAGTGGGTGTTCTGCTGGTCGTCCTATATGACCAGACGATGCTCGGTAGCATGTCTACCCATCTTTCTTTTTGGTCAGCCACCATTTTCTTCAAACCGTATAATATGATTTTATTTGTAGCTTCGGTCTGCCCACTTGTTTGCGGGTGGTCGACTGAACCAAACCTATGATCGATGCGGAATTCGACGCAGAAGTCCCCAATTGACAAGCTAGCAAATTGAGTGCCGTTGTCTGTCACCAGGATTCTAGGTACCCCGAACCTGTACACAACGAAATGTCTGAAGAACTGTTCTACCTTAGATGCTTCAATTTTTGCCACGGCCTCGACTTCGATCCATTTGGTGAAGTAGTCAATGGCTACGATGCCGTACTTCTGTTGATATGTTGCTTTGGGGAAGGGCCCCATGATGTCCATGCCCCAGATGGCAAAGGGGAGTGGACTTGTGATCGGTTGCAAAGGTGCGGCCGGAGCATGTGGCCCGGGTGCATAAAACTGGCATTTGTCGCACTAGCTCAATGCAGTCGTCATGCATTTTTGGCCAGTGATAGCCCTGTCGAAGGATCTTTTGGAACAGTGATCGGCCTCCTTGGTGCCGACCACAGATGCCTTCATGGACCTTTCTCATGACCTGTTTGGCCTCATCCAATCGGAGGCACCGAAGTAGCGGCATGATGTAGGATCTCCTGTACAGCACATCATTGTGAATAGTGTACTTCCTTGACTTGGATTGGATGCGCCGAGCTTCTTTCCTGTCATCTGGAAGGACACCTATCTGGAGGTATTGGTAGATCTCGTCGTACCAACTGGACATGGCTCCGACTGGGGCAACTTCTTCGGCGGAGTTGCTGGCATGCTCCAAGAATTCCACGTATACGGCAGAGTCCATCACATGGATGTCGTCCAGGGACAACCTAGACAGCTTGTCTACTTCGGTTTTCTCCTCTCGGCTTACGTACTGCAGATCAACACTTTGGAAGGCCATGATGGCCGAGTGTACCCTGTCCAGATATTTCTGCATCCCTGGCTGTCTAGCCTCGTAGTCCCCTTGTACCTGACGGATGACCAACTGTGAGTCACCCTGGACTATGAGCCGACGAACGACTAGGCTTTTTGCCAGTCTGAGGCCGGCCAGTAAGGCCTCGTACTCGGTTTCGTTGTTTGTCGCGTGGAATCCGAACCTTATTGTCGACCGAATTTTGAATCCTTCTGGGCTTGTCAATATAACGCCCGCGCCTGATTGGCCGTCCATAGAGGAGCCGTCTACCTGTAGTGTCCACGGGGCTTCGATCGGCTCCGGAGCCTTCCCGGCTCTGGGCTCAACAAATTCTTCCTCCGGTAGGGTGCTCTCGACAATGAAGTCCGCCAATACCTGTGCTTTAATGGGGGTTCTGGGGACGTATTTGATCTCGAACTCGCCGAGCTCCACTGACCAGTTTATGAGCCGGCCGGATATGTCGGGTTTCGACAACACCTTCTTCAGAGGTGTGTTGGTGAGCACAGAGATGCGGTATGCTTGAAAGTATGGTCGGAGCTTCCGTGCGGCTGTGACCAAAGTGAGCGCCAGCTTCTCAATTGGCTTGTACCTAGTTTCAGCGTCCAAGAGCACTTTGTTGACATAGTATATTGGTCGTTGGACCCTGTCATCTTCTTTCAGTAACACGGCACTTACCGCCCGGTCAGAGACTCCTAGGTAGAGTTTTAATTCGTCCCCGGGGCTGGGTTTTACCAGTAGAGGTGGTGAGGATAGATAGGCTTTGAGGCCTTCGAAGGCTGTCTGACACTCATCCGTCCATTCGAACTTTTCGGCTCCTTTTAGAGTTTTAAAGAACGAAAGGCAGAGCTCGGCCGACTTGGACATGAATCGACCGAGGGCGGCTATGCGGCCGTTCAGCTGTTGCACCTGTTTGGGTCTGGTCGGTGCTCCCATGTTCAGTATGGGTGCGATCTTCGAGGGGTTGGCCTCAATTCCCCTCTGTGAGACCATGAAACCCAGGAACTTTTCTGACGCAACTCCGAAAGCACACTTTGTTGGATTTAGCTTCATGTTGTGCCTCCGGAGGACCTGAAATGCTTCCTTGAGGTCGACCAGATGATGGTTGGCCTGCTAGCTCTTCACAAGGAAATCATCGACATACACTTCCATGTTTCGATCGATCTGCCCTTTGAAGATTTTGTTCACCAACCTCTGGTAGGTGGCTCCTGCATTCTTGAGGCCAAAAGGCATGACCATGTAGCAGAAGAGCCCCTGATTGGTGACGAAAGAGGTGCAATCTTCGTCCACTCTTCTCATCTTGATCTGTTTATATCCTGAGTAAGCATTGAGGAAACTGAGCAGCCCGTGCCCTGCCGTAGCATCTATCAGTTGGTCGATGCACGGTAGCGAATAGCTATATTTTGGATAGGCCTTATTGAGGTATGTGAAATTTATACAAATCTGCCACTTCCCGTTTGCCTTGGGCACCATGACCACGTTCACCAGCCAGTCTGGATAGTCTACCTCCCTTATGAAGCCGGCCGCTAGTAGTTTCTGGACCTCCTCGTCTATTACAGACTGTTAGGCGGGTGCGAAGCTTCTCTTCTTCTGTCTGACCGATCGATGTTGGGGGTCAACCGCGAGGTGATGTTCAATCACGTCTCTGGGAATTCTCTGCATCTCTAAGGCCGACCATGCAAATACGTCTAGGTTCTGCCTCAGGAACCCTATCAGTTCTTCCCTTTGATTTTCAGGTAGTAGGGAGCCGACCTGGAATGTCTTCTCTGGTTGATCTTCTGCCACCGGTATCTGCAGCAACTCCTCGGCGGGCTTCCCTCTGCTTGGTGGGTCAATGTCTCGAATATTTACAATGTTCAGTTGTGCTGTTTTCAAAGCTCGCTGATTATTTTTCAGCTCGGTAGCGTACCATCTTCTCGATGTTACTTGGTCTGTTCGGCATTCTCCGACTCCGTCCTCTATCGGGAACTTCATCACCAAATAGTAGGTGGACATACACGCCTTGAGCTTGTTCAACGAAGGGCGGCCGAGGATTACATTGTAAGCAGATGGCCGATCAACCACCATGAATTCGATCGTCACCCTTTGTTCTGGGTTTTTGGCCGACAATCATGGGAAATTGGATGCCTCCCTTCACCGTGACTGGGTCTCTGGAAAAGCTGATAAGGTCGAATGTGACTGGTTGGAGCTGGTCAACTCCTAGCTGCATCCTTTGTTAGGCATGGTAGAAGATGATATCTACCGAGCTTCCTGTGTCCACTAAGCACTTGGCGACATCGCAGTGTCCGATCCCAGCCGTGAAGACGACGACGTCTTCGTGGGGGACAACTACATTGATGAGGTCTTCGTCGCTGAAGGTGATGACTTCTCTTGTTCGCCTTTTTGATGGCCATTCTGTCTTCGCTACTAGACAAGAGTAGGCCTTAGCCAACCGATTGGAAGTGTTTCCGGCCGCCGGTCCTCCTATTATTGTGAGGGTTGTCTTTCCCTCGGCTTCAGGCCCCTTGGTGATGGCATAGACGCCATTGTCACCAGGGATGCGCAGTCCCATTGACATGTGTGGTAGGTCCTTGGGCTGTGGACTACCGACAAACCTCCGTTCGGCTTCTCTTCTCTTTGACGTCGGGCGGGACCTCCTTCTTCTCCTCCCTCTGCCCTCGGGCTCTGACCAGGGCAGGAGGGACTCGAACTGGATATGTTGGCGACCTCCCAACCTTTATTTCATTGGTATTCTTTCTTGCTGTGCTCCAGATGAGTTCTTCATCGACCCGAATTGGATGGCGCCGACCCATTGTCTGGGGGCGGCAAGACCTCCATCAGGGTCTCTGTCGTCCCTCCGAGCGGCGTTTTGGTTATCGCCAGTGTCTGCTCGACAATTGTTTGGTTGTGGGTTCCTTGGCTGCGGAGGTGGTAATCCACGACCTCTTCGAGCGGGCACAGGTCCCTGGCCAGCGTCTCTAACAAAATTTCCATAGTAACCACGTCATATGAGGTCTTTAATTTCTCCTTTTAGGTATTTACATTCCTCCGTCTCGTGGCCGTAGTCGCGATGGAAGCGACAATACCTGGAACGGTTTTTATTCCTCCCGTCGCCAAAGGGCCTAAGGGCTTTGGCGGCGGACGGAGGTTCCGATCATTCTTGATTACCTCCAATATCTCTGTCATCGAAGTATTGAGGGGAGTGTAATACTCGAAGGTCTTGTACGGGTGACAGTAGGTTGGTTCCTTGCCGAACTTTTGCTTTTTGGGGTCGGTCGAGTTTGGGGCCTGGTCGGTTGACTTAGACCTCTTTTTGTCGGCCTGCTTTTGGTCGATCTTTAGGCTTTTGACCGCATTGTTCTTTTGAGCCTTCGTCGTCTCGTCTGCTGTGGCGTATTTTTCATACCTAGCCAGTAGGTCATCCAAGTTCTTGGGGGCTTTTTGGCAAGGAACCAACAAAGCTGCCCATCGGTAACCCCGGCCTGCAGACTGGACATGTGCACCGCGGGTTCAACGTCCTTAATTTCTAGTACTTCAGCGTTGAAGCGCTTGATGAAGTCCCGCAGGGACTCGTCTTTCTACTGTTTGACCATCGATAGGTGGTACGCCGTCTTCTTGCGTACTCGGCTAGCTTGGAAGTGTGTCAAGAATTTGTTTGATAGCTCTTCGAACGAGGTGATACTCCTCGGAGGCAGGTTATTGAACCATGTACGAGCGGCACCCCTGAGCATTGAAGGAAACACTTTGCAGATAAGGCTTTCACTGAGGGGATAGAAGAACGTCGTGGAGACGAACGCGTTCAGATGCTGCTCAGGATCTGTGCTCCCATTGTAGGAATCTAAGACAGGCATCTTGAAATTGTAGGGAGGGGGAGCCCTCATGATCTCATCAGAGAGTGCCGTGATGGTTGTATAGGCCGTCCTTGGTGGAGCGACATGGCTCTGTTCCACCTGTTGAAGTCGGGTGGTTAATTCCAACAGACGTCGTTCGACCTCTAATTGTGGGGTGGTCGGAGGTAGCGCTGCGACCGTGGTTGGTGTTTCTACATTAGCTCTCTCTTGGCAAGAGCGTCGAGGAAGGACCGGAGGAGGCGGTGGAGGTGGCGCCTGATGTTGATCGACTGGGTGATGCCTAGTGGCAGACCTTGCTATGCTCCGCGCAGGTTGGTGATATCCCATGGGGGGATTGCTCGGTGCGGCTCTAGTAGAAGCTGTCGGCGTGGGCTACCGATGAGCTCCTGGCTGAGCTTCTTGGGGTGCGTTCGGCGCTGCTGCCGGCTGAGGGTTTTCTCCCGTCGTTGAGTTGCTTCCTCTAGCGCCTCTCAAGACTCTAGCCAGCTGCTCAATTTGTCGCCTTAGCTCGTCAAATTATTGGCGTGTTATGTACTGAGGGGGCGGTGGTTGTGCCGTCGCTGTGGGAGTCGAAACTGGCGTCGGTATATGATTTGCCCCAATTGTACTCGCACTGGTATCCACCTGAACCTGCATGGACGGGTCGGATCGCTGGCGAGAGGCCTGAGCACGAGTTCTCCTTTGTGCCATCGAGGTTCTCACACATTAATCGTCAAACTCAGTCAAAAGAGGCCCCACGGTGGGTGCCAAACTGTTACGATTGAAAATCGTCCGTCGGTCTGCGATCCGAGCAATCTGCAATCACAAAGATGAGACAAGAGAGTTGAGCGACTAAGCCCCAGGTACACTCCGATGCCTAAGTCAGATTCCCAATGTAAACAGTCAAGAGATAGCAGGAAGCTATCTCCAGTTTAAAGAGAGTGGGACGATGAAAGAGTTTAAATGTACAAGAATGAAGAGTGGATGAGGTAATGAGACTGTGAATAGTGAGATGAGATTGGGTTTTACCTTGGGGGGTCGTCCTCTACTTATAGAGGTTGAGAAGAGGTATGGAGGCACCAGGACTCAGGGAAGTAGATCGACAATAGGACTGCCAGGTGTCGCTCTGAGGAGCACCTAGGTCATAGACTCCAAGCAAGAGTAGGAGACCGTAGCCAAGGAAGCTAGGTCGGTCAACCGCAGGAATGACACGTGTCATCATAGGGTGGTCGTAGGACTATAATAGTCGGTGTCGTATCACACAAGGAGAAAGACTCCTCTGTCGTGACATATATAGTTGCTTTAGGACACTGACCTCCGACCAGGAAACATGACCGAACAGATCTATAACTCCGACCGCTTCCCTGTCATGAAAGGGTTGTGACTCCGGGCGGTGTAAGCCAAGCGCAACATACCACATGCGGTCGGCCCCGGAGATCGGGCTTGACACGTGTAAGGTTTTAAATGGATGAGATTTTTCCCACATAACAGCCTTTTTATTTTTTATTTTTTATGAGAGGAAACCTGGAGCTCTGATACCATGTCAAGTTTCCAACTCAAAAGTTTGAACTAGTAAGTGGAGGGACTCTCCATATATAAAACCACATGATTCCAATCTCATTAGCAATGTGGGACTATTCACAATAGTAAACACATAAATCCTCTCCATCCGTCTAACCGTCCAGTCGAATATCGGACGCCTAGAATTACATCGAGATGTGTGCACAATGTATCACAACTGTCCGATGTTCGGTTGGACTAATGGAGTAGGAAAGGGTATTTGAGGGACTTACCCAAAAAAAAAAGTGTATTTGAGGGATGCAAATCCTCTCCTCCCAAAGGTTTGGGAGGTGGGGCGACTATCACATGTGAGTGCTGACTGGATCCTAGCCCTCTATCTAAGTCGACAAGGTGAGCCGATAGGGGGTGTAAGCACCCCATTTTTGCCACCCTCTGTGTAAGTGAACCAATATGGCAGGTTTCTGGCATTTAATCCAAAGATTTATGATTTCACTGAATCCCACAGCGGGGTCATGGGCTATTATCTGCGGGAATGCATAGGTCATAGAATTATCTTAAGCGAGACCAGAATTGCTCAATTCGATATCAAATGAGGAAGATATGATCATTTTAGTCGGATGATACATATAAGGGAAGTTTCTAAAATTATTATAAATAATAATCACGGGGGCCTTCATGCAAATTATCCTAAGTCGGATTGTTTGAATTTCAAATCATCATATCTTGATCATCGACATCGGTTGAGATGATTCAAGACCATTATTCTTCATTCATGATGTTCCACAAAGTGGACGTAAAAAAATCCCGGGTAGAAGTCACCGGTGGGTCCCATGCAAACTTGCATGCAAAATGATCGTTAGAACTTCAAAGCTTCATATCTTTTCTGTTCTACATCGGATTCGAGCGATTCCAAGGCCATTGTTCTTCATTTGTGATGTCCTACAAAGTGGGCGTGGAAAATCTAGGGTAAAAATCTCGGAGGGTCCCATGCAAAATTACATATGAAAATGGTCATTTAATATTCAAAAATTCATATTTTGATCATTCCATATCCGAATCGGGTGATTCCCGTCTCATTATGTTCCATTTTTAGTGCTCTACAAAGTGGACGTAAAATATTTCCGGTAGAAGCCTCCGGAAGGATCTCATGCGGAATCGTCGGTCAAATTATCGATAATTGGTCCGCTTAAACTTCAAAAATTCATAATTTGACCATTTACTTCCAAATGAGGTGATTCAAGTTCCTATATTCCTCATTTTTAATGTTCTACAAAATGAGCAAAAAAATTTGGAATAGAGGCCATCGGAAAAATTCCATGCGGGATGACGGTGAAATGACCCATGAAATGACTAGGAGAAGAAACCTAGTTAATTCTAATCAATCCGGTCAACTCGGCTCAACCCAAGCTAGTTTGGACCCAACTCGATCAACCCATCGATTCAAAGTCGGTCCGGCCCAATCATTTCAAGTGAGACCAGCCTGGACCAATTCCGTTTAACCCATGTGCAAGAATTTTATGATATCATATATATATATATATATATATATATATATATATATATGCATTCGGTTCGACGAAAAAAAGAAAGAAGAAGATATGGAAGGAGGAAAGACCGAGAAAGAGGCCGAAAGAGAGAGAGTTCGGTAGGTGAGGAGAAGAGAAAAGAAAAAAAGAAAGAAATCAAGAGAGAATCGGAAAAGGGGGAAAAGGAGAGATGGAAGGGAGAGGATCGAGAAGGAGAAAAAAATATTGAGAAGAGGAGGAGAGGGAGAGGGAGGAAGAAAAGAATAAAAAAAAAAAAAAAAAACAGAATAAGACCGAGAAGAGAGAGAGGAAGAAGAGGGAGAAGCATGAGGTGGAGAGGAGAAGAAAAATCAGAAAAAGAAGGGGAGAGGACCGAGAAGAAGGAGGAGGTGGAAAGGAGAAGAAAAAAACAAGAAAAAAAATGGAAGAGGGAGGAGAAAACCGAAAGAAGGGGGGGAGAAAGAGAGAGAAAGGAGAGAGAGAGAGGAGAGAGAGAGAAGGCGTTGAGAAGAAGAGGGAGAAATCAGCAAGAGAGGCGAGCGAGAAGAAGAAGAAGGAGAAGGCAACCACTTTGGAGGTGGCCTGCGATCGGGTAAGCCGCTGCCCCCATCTTCTTTTACTCCTCTTGCACGATCACCGATCCACCTTGAACCCAACCTCCATCTCCTACATGAACTACATCTGTCCACACCTCTTTGCCTTAATACCACCATGCACCACCACTTAGAAAAACCTGCAGCCATTACCCGTTGTCAAACCACCAACCCAACACCCTCTTGTCCCATACTCTCCACGTAACCCGCTGCAACTACTTACCTCCTCATTAACCAAATCCAACCCTTGATCCATCCCTACATCATTTATCCAATTACGGTCCTTTGATTTCCCATCAATCCTCCGATCCCATATGTTTTAATTTAATGTGAAATCTGATGTGAATGTGTTTGAGTTTCATATCTATTGACCCGAATGCTTGGATTTCATGTAATCAAAATTTGATTCGAATGAGTTTGAATTTGATTAAGATTAATTCATATGATTCAATATATTTTTGAATAAATTTGATTGGTTGGGTGACGATCCTATTTTGGTAATGAGATTAAGTATGTACCATGGGATGATAATTTTATTTTGATTGTGATGAAATTGAATTGATTCCATCGATTAGGTGAATATGTGATGAAAATTGAATTGATCCCATCGTAATAAAATTGAATTGATCCCATTGATTATGGGAATTTTGATGAAATTGAGTTGATTTTATCGATCATACGAATCTTGATGAATTTGATCCGATCATATGAATTTGTAATTGAATTGATCAGATCATATGGAATTTTGATTGATCCGATCATATGATTCTTGATGAAATTGAATTTGAGCCGACTGTGGAATATTGTGATAAAATTGTAATTGATCCGATCATATGAAATTATGATTGATTCAATTATGGCATTATGATGAAAATTGATCCGATCATATGGAAATTTGATGGAATTAATATTGATCCGATCATATGCTTGGAATGATATGATTAAAATTGAACCATTGATCTTGGAGTTTTGATTTGATCCGTTGATCATAATTTACCTTCATTTAAGTAATCTGAATGGTTAGATTATTAATTTGAGTAATCTAAACCGTTGGATTATCTTCAAAGTGATGTAAATGGATATGAATGATTAGATTATCATGATAAGTGATCTGGACCATTAGATCATCTTTGGGAGTGGTTGAAATAATTTTGAACGGTTAGATTACCATCAATAGTGATTTATACCATTGAATTTTTCATCATGAATATTTATATGCTCATTGCCATAGTTGGATGCTTATTGTCATAATTAGGGTAGAAAACCCTAAAATGGAAAGAAAGTAATATTTAGGGTAGAAAGCCCTAAAAAAAAATGGAAATAAAATTACAACTAGGGTAGAAAACCCTAAAATGGAAAGAAAGTAGCAATTAGGGTAGAAAATCCTAAAAAATAGAAATAAAATAATAATTAGGGTAGAAGACCCTAAATATGGAAAGAAAGTAACATTTAGGGTAGAAAACCCTAAGATGGAAAGAAAATAGCAATTAGGGTAGAAAACCCTAAAATGGAAAGAAAATAACAATTAGGGTAGAAAATCCTAAAAAATAGAAAGAAGATAACAATTAGGGTAGAAAACCCTAAAAATGGAAAAAATAATTAGGGTATAAAACCCTAAAATGGAAAGAAAGTAACATTTAGGGTAGAAAACCCAAGATGGAAAGAAAATAGCAATTAGGGTAGAAAACCCTAAAATGGAAAGAAAATAACAATTAGGGTAGAAAATCCTAAAAAATAGAAAGAAGATAACAATTAGGGTAGAAAACCCTAAAAATGGAAAGAAAATAGCAATTAGGGTAGAAAACCCTAAAAAATGGAAATAAAATTACAACTAAGGTAGAAAACCCTAAAATGGAAAGAAAGTAGCAATTAGGGTAGAAAATCCTAAAAAATAGAAATAAAATAATAATTAGGGTAGAAGACCCTAAATATGGAAAGAAATTGCAATTAGGATCTTGCCATGCTTAGAAGATAGCATACTAGATCATGCCATGTAGGCTCTTGCCTTATTTACAATACATGCCATATTGGAAAGATTTTTAAACAATCTTACTGTATGTGAATTTCTTGTCATAAATGTTTTATGTGCCATATTTAGATAGAATATTCTATTTTTTTTGGCAATAACTTATTTTATGCAACACCATAGTCAAACTGCCATATCTGCACACTTCTAGAAGACAATCTAAGCGTGAGGACGTGCATTTAGGCACCCACATTCTTGGGAAGGGCATAATGGGAATAATAAAACCTTAATAAAGAAAGAGAATTCTTTGCCAAACCTTCCAAAATTAGAATTCAGAATGAAAAGGGTAATTTAGGACGATTTGCCCTCAAGAAACCCTAAACCTAGAATAGGTTCTCAATCCCAAACCTAGAATAGATTCTCAATCATTAACCTAGAAAAGGTTATCCATCCCGAACTACGCGGATTCTGATTCCTAGGTCAAACCCTAGGATACGTAGGCTATTTGGGAGAAACCCAAATTCGGATCCACAGCTTAATCCACTTGGACTATCCATAGATCCACTAGGACATTATCCACATTCCAACCCAAATAGGGTTATCTTTAGATCCACTAGGACTATCTATCAGTCCACATGGACTATCCGATCCTAACCCATAGGATTTCTCAACCATTCAAGCATAAATTTCAACTGAACAATGAACTTAATCATGCACAAGCATAAATCACATCCATAAACTTTAATCACCCGAACTACGATGGTGAACCGATTTTCGGAATAATTCCGTGATACGTAGGCAATCTGATGGATACAGATTCGGTTCAATGATATCAAACCTCTTGGTTTGGTTTGGCTTAGCAAATAGAGTCTAGCATAGGAAAGGTATAGGAGACCGATTTCGATCGGGCGGTTTGGGTGCCTAACCCCTTCCCATAACGTAACCGACACCTACCCAATCTGATGGACCAGAATTCCAATCTAAGGGTCATGAGTCAATCGAAGTTTTACCTTGGGGTGAGATTTCACATTTCTAAGGTCCTAGACCTAAATCTAGGTGGCGACTTCAAAAGATTTTCTATCTTTGTCCTCACAGAGTGTCGACCTATGCACTAGTTTGGATCCAACTAATACCCATGTGTTGGGCATCGACTAGTGGGAGTCATCCTCCCAAACCCCTGGGAGGAGAGGATTTGAATCCGTATTTAAGGGGTTTAGGGGTTAAATGGTAAGATAACACAGGTGGAAGGCACTTTGGGCATTAAGAAGTGTAGAGGAAACCACTTCATTAGCTTGTATAAATTAGGGGAGGTTTGGATAAGCCTTTAAGGCAAAGTTAAAGGTTGAAGTGCGTGAATTTTCCCAAATAAATATCATTAATAAAACCCGATCAAGTAATAAATCCACCCAATAGATATTATGGAAAATGTCTTTTTGGATAAATTGATATTTATTGATCCTAAAAAATGGGGAGACGCTGCCAACCGTGGCCCAGCAAAAAGAAAAAGAGACACAATGCAACGGACTTCACACAATTATCTTATAAATGAAATATGAGGTATTAATTACCCAGAAAAATGTATAGGGTATCGTCGTAGTAGAGTAGCAGTATAGTAGTACTATTAGTTACAGCAGCGGTACATGACGAACTTCTCCATAATGCCGTCACACTCCACACAGTGAATCGGGTCCAGATTCCAATCGAAGGTGCTGGGCAGAATGAGTTGACTGCATTGACGCTTCTTGTTGCCCAGCTTTTCCAGGTGCTCATTGGCTGCGTTCAGAAAGCCCTTCTGTTCAGCACAAACTTTCCAGCACTGTTCATAATCTTGGAAGAGTTTCAAGATCGTGTCCCCCTTAGCTTTGAACTTGATTGCGGATCCCTGACAGATCAGGGCCCACCCTTTCTTGCTGCTATTGAAGGTAAGCATGGTCATGATCTCCTCCTTTATGCGCTTGTCGATGGTCTTCTGGTGATGGATCATTGAGTACCACATGCTCTCCAGTCGGATCCAGAAGTACGTGGGATTGGGCCACCATTTGTTCAGCTCGATATTCTTCGAAACTCGGTCCTTTAGGTTGCTCTTTCCAAGGTAAACCATCTCGAATTTTATTTTTTCTGCTATCGCCACTCTACTTGCCGCCTCCGTGAATTCCTTTATCCATTGCATGTCTTCTCCTCCGTACAGGCAAATGTATGGGTATTCGGATGTCTGTTATATCAGGATTAATGGAACAAAATATAATTGATTAGTCTTAAGAAAAGAAGAAGAAGAAGTAAAAATACTGTCAATCATTAGTAATGGTGTCTCCTATAGTATTTTACCGTTATCTGGGGGTCGACAATGATATAATCGAGGAATTCAAGTCTCCGGTTCTCGTTCCTCCATAGTTCTTCCTCTTTCTCTCTGGTGAAAGGGAAGGCATCGTTTCCCCAGATACACATCATATGGAAAGCGTTGAGGCTGATTACTTTACCATGTGGGTCCAATGCCACCAGGATGGGTTTCTTGTTGAACATCCACACATCCTTGATGTACTTAATCACCGCCTGGTCGATAATGTACACCGAATACCACGGCATCTTCGACTGCAGTCGATCAACTTTCTGTCTTTCTTCTGTCCATGACACACTACTGTCAGCCACCGGAAGCCACACCACTTGATATTGAGACTCAGGCCCTGTTGGTAGAGCCCGGGATTTCTTGTACGTATTCTTCAGAATTGACAGCTCTTCTTCGGACATGTCCAAGTCCGATATCAGTAGTAACACATTTTTCCACTTCAGTACTTCAATCCCAACCTATTTGACAATGTAGGTTGGTATTACAAACTATACATAGAGAGATAAATGAGTAACAACTAGCCAAGTGTTGTTATAAATAGTATCACATTGAAAAAAATTAAGATCTGAAATATCGATATACTAGTTGTTTTTTTTCTGTTTAAAAACTTAAGTTTTTTTTATTAGATTCTTCAACATTGTATTAGATTATATGTTAATTCAACATCTATTTACATTTCATCTAAAAAGAGAGACTACATATGTCACATGTACTATCATCCCAAAGAAGAGCAACACGTGAGGAAAGTGTTGAAATAGTTTCATTGGAACACAAGCATTTGGTTTATCCACCTAATAATTTAAGTTTTTGGATTAAGTAGTTGAACAATTTGATAAGGTTAGAGAATGAGAGTAAGAACGTGTCTCTTGCTGGTGCATTCAAAAAGAGAGAGAAGATCATCTTTATCAAAAATCAATGCTTTTAGAATCTTCATGTTGTCAATGTGGGTCTCTTTGAAGAGTCGCACAAGTGTTTGATATGTTCCATTGTGTTTCTTGTCCTCTGCACCACAACCACGGTATAGACGTAAGGAAATTTAGAAAATTCATAAATTCAATCGGATGGGGTTTAATTTCTACCAATTTTTCACTCACCGATGTACTGATGGCAAAAATTGAGTTGCTCGCGAATCTGGTCATGAATGTCATTGACCTTGTTCGATAAGTTAGACAGCTCACGAGTCTCAATAGTCAATTGAATGTACCTGTAATGGTAAGTTAAAATATGCAAACATGGTTAAAAATATCAAGATCCATTCATTCAGTTGGGAATAATCTCACATTGAAAATCATTAAGACTTCAAATATCTTAAAATAATTAATTGGTTTTTTCATCAACTAATATGAGATTTTAGGTTTGATATTTCTATAGAAGAATAAATAGGCTTATATAAATACAGCCCATGTAATAAGCCCATATAATATAGTAACATGTAGATACCGGTGAGATATTATGTAATACCGGTGATAGACAATAGTTAGGTTATAAAAGGTAAAGTGTAAACCATCGAACCCTAATGTACAGAATCTCATTCGGTTTTTCATCTTCTTCTGTTTTTGTACAGGATCTCATTCTATTTTCATCTTCTTCTGTTCAATTTCTTACAATTTTAACATGGTATCAGAACCAATTAGATAAGGAAAACACTATGAATAATCAATTTTGAAAAAGGTTGAGAACAAAAATATCTTAATATACTAATTAATTTTTCTATTAAAAAAAAAAAATCCATGCAATCAGCTAAAAAATTAAAGTTAACAGGAGGGGAATGGACTATGACATACTCGTGACTCAAGCCAATGACGCCAGTGAGGCCAACGAGGCCAATGAGGCCAATGATTTGTGACGTGCCGGCTACGACGCTCGTGATGGTCCAGTAAACAGCAGTGGGGATTTGTGTGAAGGCCTCCGATATCGGGGGTTGGTCGAGAGAGATGTACTCAGGTGGAAGATGGTTGAACTTGACGACGCAATTGGCCACATTCACCATGGTGTTGATAAGGCTCTTCAGTGTCTCTGAGTGCTCCATTATATCAGGTAATTGCTTCAGCCGCGCTATCGATTTGTCCAAAGGATTAGTAGAGTTGGGGTTCAACACCAGCAAGTACTCCGCGTAGGTAACGGCAAAAGCGGCCAAGGCCAGAACAACCTTTGCAGCCCAGGAGTAGCTTGACATCGTGTTTAACAGTGCCATAGTTGTCGAGTGCGCATCCCCTCCTCCCGAGCATTTGCACGATATCTGCAGTTATCAGTGATTACTTTATGTATCTATCTGTGTGTTTATACATGAATCGATGGATATTCCTTCCTTATATATATGGAGTATGGTCAAACCTCGCAGGAGATTTCATGTATGATGCTAGCCAATGATTCAAAGTTATCCTTGTCCAAACCCTACACAAATGATTACTATTGTTACTTTATCTGTTAGCTCCACACATAAGTAATGAAGGAAATTTATGCTTATCCAGAAAAAGAAAAAAAATGGAAGGAAATTAACGACAGATATATTGAAATACATGGGCAGGGTGGGCGCCTTCTTGAGTAGTGCTGGACCTGCTGGTGGAGGGCTGGAGGATTTGGCAGATAAGTTGGAGAAGAGGCTTGACTTTGAACTCCTGGCCATCTGGAGCGTGGGTGGCCAGGATCTGCTTCGTCTTAACATTGTTGTCGAAGGTGGTGCGCATGTTTCGCACACCCCTCATCATCTTCTGCAACTGCGACTCAGGCGTAGCAACTACTAGACCTTTTCGCCCGAGATTGGTTTTTGTTCTGCCATGGCGCCATCTTGATCAAACTCGTGGGCAAGTATGAAGAAGAGATATATGAGAGTTCTATATATTAATGCAAATGTGGGCTAGTAGTCCCCTTTCATATAGCCGTTAAAAAGGAAAATATTGCCATTTGGAAATAAAAAAATAATTATAGAATCAACGACTTTGCTTTTCCCCGGGGTCTTTCTTTCCAGTTTTTGATCCTCGCACCTCGTAATGAGGGAGAAGGTAGGTTGTATTAAGATATTAATACAATATAAGCATTCATTTTAGAAAGAAAATAAAATAAAATAAAATAAATTTAACGACATTCAATTCCCTAGGTCTTCCTTCTTTTATTGTTTCTGATCTATCAACTCGCAATGTTCGATCCACCATTGGTATGTCAGTCACGAATCACGATCCATTAATGTTGTTACTCTATACATCTCTCTCTTGTCTTTCCACAGTCTTCTCTTATATAAACTGCAACCAAGTCTCGACGTCGACAATGGTCAGCTTCATCTTCCGCAAGGATGAGCAAGATTGAACCGCATCCTAGCATTATGAGATCAAACATGTCTTTTCCTGTTTCTCCTCCAGTCACTCCCTCACTCTCTGCTACCCCAATCACAGATTTTTGTCTCTTGTCGCTGCTGCACACCTGGTACCATAATCGGTCTAAACGAATCTAATCAAGCATATCTTACCGAGGTTTTAGGGAAATAAAATAAATCAATCCGTGTATTTAATCTATTTTAGAAATCAGTATTATACGGCAAAATACAGAAGCAACGATTTACAACTGCGTCCATATCAGTCTCCAGGAATGGTTTATCTGCGAGGGGTTACGTAATCGAGATTTGACTAGGTCTCCTAGTCTAATCAGAAGTAGTTTTCTATTCCAAGTCTACTAATCAAAAGCATCTTTCCCTATAAAAAGATTTCTTTCCTTCCGTTATTTTTAGTGGGGTTCTCTCGTCCTTTCGATTATTCCTGCACTCAGTAAAGGATCACTATTTCTTCTTCCTTCATTGTGTATGGAAAACTCAGAAATATAGGGGGTTTTGTAAGAATACATATTATGCATAGTAAAATTCTTCTAAAAAAGAAGAATGAGATCAAAATAGAATAGTTAATCTCTAGTTGGACATGGAATCTAAGAGGACAAACCTAGAATCGATATCATCATCTTAATCCAAAAATTGGTGATAAGTTGGTGTGGAATGATTCAATGAATCAGTTAAATAATACCAATGGTATTGGTTCTATCATAGATAGTTTTGTATGGCTACAAAGTTAAATATGGATAAAAGTCAAATTAACAATATCTCGATAATAGATTATGATGAAAAGTGAAGTTGATTGTAGGTTTAAAGACAAGAAGATCACAAGTATCAAGTAAGATACATATGATTTTTTTCCTTTTTTTTAATGTCTAAAGAATTCTAAGACATGTAGGTCCTAGGTGGTTATACAATATATCCTAGGAAAATAATGTTAGAAATTTTATGTGATTAGATTAAAAACCCTCTCTATAATTAGGTTTTGATGAAACCCTATGCAATTCATACAATACCCCTAAAACACAATGGGAACAACAAAGAGATAAATGATTGAAACATACTTGTGTATTGATGTTTTCCTTTGCTCCATTTTGTTTACGTTTTGATTTGAGTCTTCTACCCCTCAATGGAGATCCTTTTTTAATATCTCCATGTATGGGAGTATAGAGAGTAATTAACTACTTAAGCTGCAGGGACTCTGAATCTAATATTTATAATACTATCCGAAACCCTGTACCACCCCACTATGGATTAGATTGGTTTATTTTCAATCTGTGATGAACTAAATCAAAATTGACAAACCCATAATACAAACTCCCACTAATCAATGAACCCGATTGATTGTGGTTGAATTTGGCCCAATTATTCTTTTCCTTTATTATACTCTGATATTGAGAGCAAAAACCAAAAAAAAAAAAAAAAAAAAAAAGAAGAAATGCAGCTATATATGATCTCCATCAATCATCACGATAGGCAATCATGGATTCGATTGTGGATTCGATTGGCATGCAAGGAAATTAATTAACTATAATTGTATCATATTTTTGGACATATTCCAAGCCTGTTGAATGTATTCACTAGGATTTGCATGAGGTTGGCCTTTATTTTTTATTTTTAATTACTATGATATATATTATTTGAAATGTTGCTTTGTTATTTCAACTATATATATTTGCAAGCTTGAGTTTGTATCTAGCGGAATTCACCCAAAAGTTATGTATGCCGTCTATGCCCTTTAAAAATGACCTGAAAATAGTTTTACGACCAAGAGGAAGTCTTTTGTCAGCCCCACTTGCTAAAGTTTAAGAAAACGAGCACAAAATTAGAATTCGGAAGCTCTTGTTCAACTCAGCTTCACACCGACTTCCTCAGTTTTCTGAGACATAGGCAGTAAGATATTTATGTTCCAACATCTACTTCACTTGCTATGGCTGTTCATTCTAGAGATTTTTTTGGATAAGTAGAAATTTATTGATCCAACGAGAGGAGTGTGCAATAAATTGAAAGCTCCAGTAAGACTTAATCAAAACACCAATGCAAAACGACAACACAATGGCCCTAGGCTGCACCATTACTAAGGCCCAACAAAAAGGAAAAAACCATCGAGACCCAATGCAACTAGCTCATTTTTTTTTTTAATCTCAGAGCCGATTAGGTGTATGAATGCAGGTACTCCTTTTAAGGACATTAGATCAGTAGAACTAGGAACTCCAACATTATCCCTATCATACAAGGGTTGGTTCTGAAGAATACCATTATTATCTTTCCAATTCGAGAATTTGAAATTAGGGGCCATATTTGAACCTTCACTATCCGTGGAATCGCTATCAGAGGTCTCCTTGCTTGGTCCTCCTGAATTAGTCTCCCAATTGTCCGAATGATCCGAATGGACAATTACTTGATCATCAGAGGGAACATGTTTTCTAATCACAAAATTGTCTCTCTTAAAGAGATAGTTAGAGCCCAATTGGTCACCAGCAAAATTACGAGAATCCTCTTCTCATTGTAGAGTTGCTTTCTTGTCCTCTATTTTGGTGTGGCGTTAAACTGATAATTTCTTTCCGAATGCTCTTCCTCTCAATCTGTCTTTTACTCATCAATTTAAAGGACATGAAACTATATCCACTCGCAAAATGATTCACAACGAAGAATTTTTTTTTCTTTTTTCTAAAAGGTAAATGTAGACTATTTCTCGCTGCAATGAAAGGATTCATTATGTGTCAATATGTCCTTTTATTTAAGTTTTATCGCTTTCATTTTGGAGATTGAAGGCTCATAACTTTATTAAATTCAGAAAAGGGAACATAAACAAACTAAGCCATCAAAAGATGTAAACCATAGTAAAAACAGACAAAACAAGACCAAAAACTCAAACATCACCAGGTAAAGGAGGATAACCCAGATTACAACATCAAAATATATTTAAAAAACAAAATAATGCACTTCTGCAACCTTACACTCAAGAGTGGGATGTTATGCTAAAAATTGTCGTGAAAGTTGGCACCTTGACGAGTCTTATTCATATCTCAAAACCTTGCAAAAACAGACTTCCAGCACTTCTTACTTCATGACTGCATCCATATTCCCCTACTTTCTTAGTCCCTCCCGTGACGAGATATTGACGGTTGTACTGAAGAGCCACAGAAGAGGAGACTTCTCTATGTGTAAACTGTATCCATTCAACATACTATGTCTTCTGGGCTGGAGAATCCATCTTCCTCATGATGATAGTGATTTTGATACAGGAGATGCTGTCCACACCTTTCACACATTTATCCCCCACAATTGTGAAACTAATTGTTACTATGAGATAACTAATAACGGCATAACAACATTCAATCAAAGAAACACAACACCTTTTATTTACTAAAACTGAACCCATAAAGGAGAGGGTCTCAGCAGCCGGGAATGGTGGTGGTTGTGCGTCAGCAATTCGTTTCCCACCACCCACACCTGCATGGTAAACTAGCGCATTCAGGACATACTTGATGGTGGATGAATGGGTTACCACAGCAGCATGGCGTAAACTGGCATGTTATACATTGCGGCGGTAGCGGATGGGGAGGACGATACTAGGAAACAGAGGGGGAGGAAGACAACAGCATGGTGTATACAGGCATGTTATACATAGTGGCGGAGGGGGAGGAGAACAGCAACATGGCATACACTGGCATGTTATACAATGCAGCGGAGGAGGAAGACAGCAGCATGGTATACATTGACACGTTATACATGGCGGAGAGGGAGGAGGACAGCAGCATGATCAACACTGGCACGTTATACATGGCGGAGGGGGAGGAGGACAACAGCATGGTCTACACTGGCACGTTATACATGGCGGAGGGGGAGGAGGACAGCAGCACGGTGAACAGTGGCATGTTATACATGGTGGAGGGGGAGGAGGACAGCAGCATGGTGTTCGTTGGCATTTTATACATGGAGGCGGAGGAGGAGGACAACAGCATGGTCTACACTAGCATATTATACATAGCAGTGGGGGTGGTGACAGTGGAATATAAAAGCAGTAGAAAACAGGAAGAATACAGTAGTTGTATACTGGTTGAAAACAGTAGTAGTTGCAATAGTTCCAACAAGGCTCATAACAGTAGGTGTTGCAAAAGCTCGAACAAGTGTAAAAAAAACCCCACATGGCTGGTTTTCGAAAATGTGAAGAGGTGTGGAGTACATATTACATCTCTGTATATATAGCTTGAACAAACTAATTCCTTTCCAGTACGTTGTCCAAACAATATCATTCTCACCGGTGAACTTCCACGGTCAATCTTCTTCCACTTGCATATTAAGATAAGATAGGTACACTATAATAAAATCCCCGACTTGGTGAATGCATGGTATTCCAATTCATCGTATTGTATATTATGGATCCAGCTCTTTTGCTTTTGTATACTCTTTAGTTTTTGCTCTAAATAAATGATACGGATTATTTTGAATATTGGTTTCATCATCTCCTCTGTCTATTATAAATAAGAACGACCTTCCCAGGGGTCTCCCTTCTTTATTTGTTCTGGTAATCGGTGGTCTAATCTGTCCGTGATACTGAAACTGAATTCGGTCATATCCTGAAATTATTTGGATATAAATTAAAGGGAAAATTACAACTATCTCTCTTCTGGTTTGTCTGAATTATAAGCATCTCTTAAATGTTCTCAACAATTACGAATATCTACCCTACAAAAATTATTAAATTACAATTAGATCCACATAGTAAGGTATATTCTACTAGATGCTGACAACTTATGACCAATAATTTTCTAATGATCAAATTAACCCCATTACATCTACATCCCCTTTGGTTTTCTCTTCGATTTCTTCTTCTGCAACTTGAGGTTTGTTCTCGTGCATAAAAAAGAATCTCCTTCAGACATTCAGAATTGCAGCAAGAGCTGCTCTCTTCTTGCTCCTCTAAATTTCGGCTATAGGTAGGGAGGATTTTTTAATCAGATGTTGGGATGATGAACCATAAATTGCAACAATGGAACCTGATTTCTCTGATTGTTGGATGCTCTATAATTTTCACGACACCACACCTTCACTCTCCAAAAAGAGAGAAAATTGACCTAGAGTCTTCATATTGTTTCTCCCAACCTAATGATGATGCGAGAAGTCTTCATCCTCTAAGAGCTCTGTATCCATCCTCCTGTATTTATTTTTAGAGAGCCAAGGGGTGAGAGAGATTAGATCTTCAGTAGTGAGGTCACCCCTGTAGTGAGGATTCTACCCACTCAAAGTGGATCCGTTAGTATCCCGATGCACTTTGAGTGGGATGGGGATACGTGTCAATCCACTTTGAGTGGGTGGAATCTCACTACAAGGGTGGCCTCACTAGCAAAGAAATAACAGAACTCGGCTTCAGGGTTATAATTGTCTATTGCAGGCTAAGTTTATCACTGTTAAAAAAAAATGGGACGGTTGTTATTGTTGGGAACATTTGGAAGGCAATTGTAATTCGGAAAATGTGAGGGGAGATAACTTTAATTTTCCCTAAATTAAATTTGCAGCATATAATACCATTCAATAAGCAGCATTAGTTATTGATAATCAAAGTTATTACAACACCAGTTGGTGATCTAGGATTTGATTTTGCTCACATTAGTAATTCAAGCGTCGTTCCATTTAATATTGGGAATAATCGGTTTTGATTCTGGTTCCTAATGGTTATGGACATCAAAAACCCACCTCTTAAGGATTTATGTAGAACTGAATAATTATGAATTGTTAACTATTATAACAAATAAAATACACTTAAGGATTTATATAGGGAAGTAGGAATAATCTACCATGCATAAATCAAAACATTCTCAATACCATATGAATCTAATTTACCAAACCTTCCAATAAAACCAATACCTATAATTCGTTCCGTAGAGGAAAAACACAGTAATAAATATAATTTGAGACCTAATTCTTTTTAGATTTATGTAAACAGTTCATCATGTCATATAATTATGCGAACACATCACACATGATAAAATAGTAAAATCGATTTATGTACTCATAGTTTAAAAATGGATTAGGAAAACAGATGGGCTGAGTCGTGTAGAAACACTCTTTTTGTATTCACCCCTTATGGTACAGTAGGTTCCTGTGAATCAACCTCCAAGATAAAACAGCCCCTTAAGGCCCTTCCTAGATATGTGCACACAAAATCTGGACCTTGTTAGAAAAATCGAAGGTTGAGATCAACAGTTCTTTAAAACGAAGTGGACTCGATACCGATTAAGCAAAGTATGAGAGAGTTGGAGGGACATAGGGAGAGAGATGAATTGATAATCTTTTCTTTTTTTTTTTTTTTTTTTTTTTTTTTTTTGGTAAATTGGAATGAGGCGACATCCTCTATTTATAGAAGACTAGTGTCTTTCCAAAGGATCACTTCCAAAGGTATGAGTGTACTTCTACATACCAAAAGGCATAAGTCATCACCCTTTCAAAAGGATGCATATGTGTAGGTACGTATCCACATCCATATCCATATCCAACTTAAAACAAAACCCAATTTGAATTTTCCTTAAAAATGAAAAATAAAACTGACTTTTAATTTTAAACTTTTTGAAACATTGCTTATTTTTTGGACTTTAAAAACAACAATCCACCACAAGTTTCAAAAAGATTGATAAAATCGAAAGCAGACTATTAATCTCATGAGGACATATAAGAGACATTGTTGCAGATGTCTTTTGATATAAATCTACAGTAGGTCTGAGAGGTCACGCTACAAAATACAGATGAAGCAACGCTCCTTGAATCTTTCCTCGTTAGCATAGCGGACTGACCTAACAATCATTCCTTACAGTCCGACCCTCGAATATTTCCTATCTCGGTTTCATGAACGTTCAGAGAGTTCACTTTCAAAAACTCATCGGAAGTGGCCCCACCTCCTACATTTACTTAGGTCAACCCATAGTGTGCACCACAGTTAACACACCCCCACATTTCAATGAGATATTCCACTTGGTTAAGAATCTTTGTGATTCACCCTTTGTTCTTTGTGGTGAGTACTACCTTACCATCTAACCAGAATGAACTAAATTATGATAGTATTAAACAAGTCATCCAGTGACTTTGTTTTTACCCATTGAATCTAATTCCAGGGATCTCCTATCACAAAGGTTGGGTTTCCATCACATGACTTCTACCACAGGCTTTAAGCTCATTCATTTAGATGTATACAACTTTAGAGGTCAGAAGCTAAATAAATATACCAGTCCAGACTGAGTACTATCAAAAGCGCTATTCCATTAGCTTCTACAGAATATTGTACAACTACCTAAGACCTACATGTCTTAAATGTCCTTAGATATTTTATAGACCAAAATAATCATATGTATCTTACTTGATACTTGTGATCTTCTTACTTTTAAACCTACTATTTAAAATAACACAACCGCTTCGGGTTTTCATCATATATATGTTATCGAGATATTTAGTCTTTTGACCCTTATCCCAATTTAACTTTGTAGTCATACTAGACTATCCATGGTGGAACCAGTGTACAGATTCAATGAATTTTATCACCATCATGGTCACCACCTTTCTAATCAAGGTGACTTTTTCGAATCTAGCTTGTCTTCTAGATTTTCATATCTAAGATGATCTTAATTATTCTACTTTGACTTCATTCTTCTTTTTCAGAAAAGTTTGATCAAGCACAATGTGTATTTTTACAAAATCCCCCCACAATTTTGGGTTTTCAATACTCATCCTTATAAATACTCTAAGTATGCTTATGGTACACTTTCATTTCATTACCCATGCAAATTCCTAGCATATCATGTCTCCATATTAACCATAGTCAACATGTTACTTCATGTGGTCCTACTAAGTCTATGGTTAATATCATATTTGAACCTTCACTCTCCGTGGAATCGCTATCAGAGGCCTCCTCGCTTGGTCCTCCCAAATTAATTTCCCAATTATCCAAATGATCAGAATGGATAATTACTTGATCATCAGAGCGAACATGTTTTCAAATCACAAAATCATCCCTCTTAAAGAGATGGTTAGAGCCCAATTGGTCACCAAAAAGAGCACAAGAATCCTCTTTTCAGTGTAGAGTTGCCTTCTTTTCCTCTATTTTAGTCTGGCGTTAAACTGTTAATTTCTTTCTGAATTCTCCTCCTCTTAAATTGCCTTTTACTCATCAATTTAAAGGACATGAAGCTAAATCACTTGTGAATTAAAAGGAATTTTTTTTTGCGTGGGTTAAGAAAAGAGTATTAAGATTTGAGTTGATGAGTCTGAAAAAAAAAAAAAAAAAAAAACTAAAGGAGAAAAATAGTATTGATTTAAAAAGAAAGTATCTCAATAGATTAAAGAAAATACTTTAGGCACCATTTTGTTGTATAAAACGGCTGGAAATCAGTTTTTTATTTTTCAATTTATTTTGTCTTTCTCTAACATTTGAAAAAAAATTTCCTTGTTACTTGTATATGGCAAGGAAGCGTATATGTAAGCACTATGAAGTGAGGACAATCTATGAAGCAGAGAGTTTAGTGAATTCATCACTTGGCTCAGTAAAGCCAAGGATTTGGCTGGGACTTACTCGATTATGGGTAGGATGTGATTCTTTACAGTGTAGAGCAGGGGAAGAATCCTCCTTGGCTTATTCGTCAACGTGATTAATGAGCTAAAACAACGACTAAGATGGCCTTGACAATGTATAATGCTATGTTTCCTGATTTTGTTTTTGAAGAGTTGAGGCTGGATTAAAGTTTTAGGCTTTTAAATGTCCACCTCAAAAGTTAAAATGATTAAGTGGAGGGATTCAAGTATACAAGACACCTAAGATCATGGACTTCACCAATGTGTGATTATTCCTAATGTTGACTTATTGCCCCTCTTTTAGGTGGCAATACACGTTGCATGTGGTCATTCTTTTGGATCACCGTACAGAGGGAGAAACTTGAAATTCTGATATGATATTAAGTTTTCATCTCAAAAGTTCGATCATATTTGCCACGTTTACTGTCACCCAAAAGAGGGGCACCATGTGAGGGGGAGTGTCTTATATATGTGAGAGTTCCTCCACTTACAAGTTTAAACTTTTGAGATGAAATTTTAACACAGGTCTCAATTTCATTTTCTTTAGGAAAAATTACTCATATCACCCCTAGACTTTGATCCAAATACACCTACTACCCTAAAATCTACAACAATTACACCTACTACCCCTAAATCTTGTTACACAGAGACCCCAGCAGCTGATGTTAGCATGATAAAACATTTTTAATATCCAAAATATCCTTACGGGTATTGTAAAAAGATCAAAATAGGCTTTACCCCTTACTTTACCTTCTCCTTTTTACTGTTTGTTATTCTATAAACTAAATCACTAACACCCCACCATGGAATAGAGATAGAGCTAAAGTGCTTAGGACCGCACCGCATCACACTTCCTCTGATGCTCTATTCATACCAACACGTAAGCCCCTGTTGGCGAGGGCTTGCAAACTGGACTCACAACTAACCAATCCTAATGTCAAACAGTGTATCCAAGGCCTCACCCCAGCATCCCTCAATACGTCCATAGAGATAGAGCTAAGCCCCCCCGATAGAGTCAGAGACAACACAGTCCAAGACGACCTCCCTTGATGCCCTACGACGTAATAGTTCTGCTAAGGTAATGGCGATACGACGATGTTAGTGGACAAGACTTGAGTAGAGATAGAGCTAGAGTCTCGTGACCAGGATGAACCACAGTGTCACGTCCTCCCCCTGATGCTCCACTCGCATCAAGCACACTAACCACACACATACATTCACTTGCCTATTTCTAGCATCATAATCATCATCATGTTATAAATAAACTGAATTAAATATGCATGAACAGTAATAATAGGAATAGTAGATGACATGTGACATACACATTACAATTATATAATCATAGAATCATACATGGTATTGGACTCAATAAACGAAAACAGTTTATTATTAGCCAATTAGTTTAGGTCTTGTTCCCTCATCTTTGGGTGCTAGAAGATCCTCGTTCAAGCTTTATGAATCACCTTTAAAATCACTAGAAAGACCTAACAAGTCGATAGATTTTAATTAGAATTAATTCCAATATATTTAGACTAACTGAAATCGTAGGGTCGCAGGGTAGGGTCATACCTAGGGTAGCAGTTTCTGCGACCCTAGGGTGTATGGTCGGACGTGGGGTCGGATACCAATCGACCCTACGTGCGACCACACCCTCTTTGGGACTTCCCGAGGGCATGTGGTCGATCCTGTGGTCGATCATGTGGTCTCGTAGGGTCGGATATCATTCGACCCTACGTGCGACCACACGTATTCTGAGTCGACCTTTCATTCTAAAGTCCATTCTTTCATGTTTGGATCATTTGGCTTACTTTCATGGTCCATTCTATGATTGTTCTATGGCTCAAAACTATAAGTTGTACACTATTCATAGTCCATAATGTTTTCCTCCATGAAATCTCTTGAAACTTATCCATGGATGGATGATTTGGGTTTCTCCTAATCCTATGTTCTTCATAACTATTCTAGAATCTCTTATTCAGGTAAGGAATTAGGTTCATACCTTTATTCAGAGGTTTCTCTGAGCTTCCTCCTCTTCCTTAGTCTTCTTCTTCAAGTTTCCTTCTCTTTCTCTTGCTCTCACTTTTAATTAGGGTTTTAAAGGAGTGAAAGAGGCTTAGGGACGTCCTATTTATAGAGGAAAACCCTCAATAATAACCCCCAATGAGTTTAGGAAAGATCCCCTTGGAATTAGGAAAGTTTTCTAATTTCCAGTTCGTGCTGTTTTCGTAGGGTCGGATGTACTGAGATCCTACGTTTTTTAAAACGTGAGACCCTAGGGTGTAGGGTCGCATGTAGGGTCGGATGTAGGGTCGCATAATTCGAGACCCTACGTTTTAAAACATGCGACCCCACGACCAAAAGGTCATGGGTTGGACTTCTGTTGAGGTGGGGTCGACCCTACCTGTTTAGGCATGCAACCCTACCCTCATTTTGACTATTTTTGAGTTAAATTTCATATAAGGTCTTGGGTTTCTTCACGCACTTGGTTCACTTGGCTCGACCATGATATGTAGACTGGTCACGACACGAAATATAAGGTTAGATCAGGTTCGTGACGTGCGGGTCTTACAACATTGGCACGTTATACATGGCGGAGGAGGAGGACAGCAGCGTGGTGTACATTGGCATGTTATACATAGCGGAGGGGGAGGAGGACAGTAGCATGGTGTACACTGGCAGGTTATACATGGGGGCGGAGGAGGAGGACAATAGCATGGTCTACATTGGCATGTTATACATGGCGGAGGGGGAGGAAGACAACAACATGGTGTACACTGGCATGTTATACATGGAGGAGGGGGAGGAGGACAGTAGCATGGTGTACACTGGCAGGTTATACATGGGGGCGGAGGAGGAGCACAACAGCATGGTCTACATTGGCATGTTATACATGGCGGAGGGGGAGGAGATACAACAGCATGGTATACGCTGGCATGTTATACATGGAAGCACAGGAGGAGGACAGCAGCATAGTGTACACTGGCATGTTATACATGGCGGAGGGGGAGGAGGACAACAGCATGGTGTACACTGGCATGTTATACATAGCGGTGGAGGAGGAGGACAGCAGCATGGAGTACATTGGCATGTTATACATGGCGGAGGGGGAGAAGGACAACAACATGGTGTACACTGGCATGTTATACATGGCGGCGGAGGAGGAGGAGGACAATAGCATGGTCTACACTGGCATGTTATACTTGGAGGAGGGGGAGGAGGACAGCAGCATGGTGTACACTGGCAGGTTATACATGGGGGCGGAGGAGGATGACAGCAGCATGGTCTACATTGGCATGTTATACATGCCGAAAGGGGAGGAAGACAACAACATGGTGTACACTGGCATGTTATATATGGCGGAGGAGGAGGAGGAGGAGGACAACAGCATGATGTACACTGGCATGTTATACATGGCGGAGGGGGAGGTGGATAGCAACATGGTCTACACTGACATGTTATACATGGCAGAGGGGGAGGAAGACAACAGCATGGTATTCACTGGCACGTTATACATGGCGGAGGAATTGGAGGACAGCAACATGGTGTCCACTGGCACGTTATACATGGCGGAGGGGGAGGAGGACAGCAGGATGGTGTACACTGGCATGTTATACATGGCAATGGAGGAGGAGGACAGCAGCATGGTGTACATTGGCATGTTATACATGGCGGAGGGGGAGGAGCACAGTAGCATGGTGTACACAGGCATGTTATACATGGCGATGGAGGAGGAGAACAGCAGCATGGTTTACACTGGCATGTTGTACATGGCGAAGGGGGAGGTGGACAACAACATGGTGTACATTGGCATTTTATGCATGGTGGCGGAGGAGGAGGACAACAGCATTGTCTACACTGGCATATTATACATAGCGGAAGGGGAGGAGGACAGCAGCATGGTCTACACCAGCATATTATACATAGTGGCGCGTGCGGCGGAGTATAAAAGTAGCAAAAAACCAGAGAAATACAGTAGCTGTATACTGATTGAAAACAATAGCAGTTGCAATAGTTCCAACAAGGCTGATAACAATAGGTGTTGCAAAAGTTCCAGCAAGGGTAAAAAAAACCCAACATGGTTGGTTTTCGAAATTGAGAAGAGGGGTGGAGTACATATGGCCGGAGTTAATACATCTCTTTATATATATAGCTTGAACAAACTAATTCCATCTCCAGCACGTCATCCAAACAATATCGTTCCCACCGATGAATTTCCTTGTTCAATCTTCTTCCACTTGCATATAAAGATAAGATAGGTACACTTTTAAATAAATAATAAAATCATCGACTTGGTGAATGCATGTCCTTCCAATTCATTATATTGCATATTATGGATCCAGTTCTTTTGCTTTTGTATACCGTTTAGTTTTGGCTCTTAATAAATGATATTATTCTAATTATTGGTTTCATCATCTCCTCTGTCTCCTTTTTTGTTCATGGATCTGTCTATCCCTAAAAATAAATAAATAAATATTATAAATAACAACGACCTTTCCCGAGGTCGAAAGGTCTCCCAAAAATTATAAATAAAAACGACTTTCCCCAAGATCTCCCAAAAATTATAAATAAAAACGACTTTCCCCAAGATCTCCCAAAAATTATAAATAAGACCAACCTTCCCCGAGGTCTCCCTTCTTTATTAGTTCTGGTAATCGCAAGCCCCAATTACATGGGTGTCGGTGGTCTAATCTGTTCGTAAAACAGAAATTGAATTTCGTCGTATCATGAAGTTATTTTGGATATGTTGCTGTTGAAACCGGATTGGCTGAACATGTCCCGTTTCTTTTAAGAAAAAAAATATCCTTAGAAATCGGGTACTTGAACGAACACTCTAATCCAGTTCAGTCTTCGAAAAGCAATATTTTGAACAAATAATTATTTAACTAAAACATGAACGTATTCCCACTTACGAAAACCCATATGAACAACCTATGGTACTGCTTCATTACCAATTGGGATTTTTTTTCCCTTTAAAGCTTGCCCATCTTAAATACCAAATTGCGACTTGGGTCGTTCATTCTATCATTATGCAAGTGGAAGATTGATATGTGTGTTTCATACAAATTACAAATTGGAATTGGGTGGAGTTAGAAGCCGTACGTCCATGTTTTATTAATTTTAAATGCTTTCAGACATTTGGGTTTTCTGATTCACACTTGTACTACTGGGAAAGTCTCTTCAAAATTAGGATCTCTCTGGTTTTCCCTACCTTCTGGCCATTAGTTTCTTCTTTTATATAAAGAGGTGTAATTAAGTCTGGCCATATGTTCTCCACACGATCTTCACAACTTTTCAAAACCAGCAACCTTGTGAGGTTTTCTCCCTGGACCATACCTATCATAAAAAAATAAAAATAAAAACCTGTCCGGTTTTTTCTATAGCTTCCTATAGCACTAGTACTCCTTTTATATAATTTCTGATAATCTCAAATCGCAATGACATGGTCTTCCAATTCATTATAAATAACAAAAACCTTCCCCGAACTTGAGATGATAAAGATGTGAAAAAGGCACTGAACATTGAATCATTGGTTTTTTTTTTTTTTTTTGGGTGAAGAATCATTGGATTAGGAGTGTCAAAATTAGGTCTAATTTGAAAATCGAAATCGAATCAACCCGTTTCGTTCAGGACTAAATCGAAACCGAATATTATTAGGCCGTAATTGATTAGCCGAACCATATCGAATCAATAGATCCAAACAAAATCAAAATTGAACTAGTCCGATAATGGATTGATAACGGTCCATGGAATTAACTTTTTGCTAAATATACACGCAGGAAATCAAAATCAAAATCAAAACCAAAACCAAAACCAAATCAGTCTGGTAATAGCCTGATTGAGCCGATTAAGTCAACTTTTACTAAATAATGCATATGAAAAACAGAAATTGAACTGGAATCGGACCTATAAAACTCTATTAAACTAGCCCAATTAAACCCGAAATCACATTGTTATTGGAAAATAATTGAGCCTGACTGTATAAAAACAAAACTGAATCGACTCATTGACACCCCTCCCTTGGCTTATGGTAATAATCTTATTCTATGGTGCTTATTTTTATTCCCATTTCTTTTCATGCAAAAGATAAATTCATCAAAAAATACTCAAGCGAATTTAATTTAAATTTAATTTAAACTTATGGACTCATGGAATGGATGAGGTGAAAATTGATTTATGATGAAAAATGTGGAACATATGAGTACAATAAACTGAAAGCTGGAGGGAGGCCCAGTCAAAACACCAATGCAAAACAATAACATAATGGGCCTAGGCTACAACATTACTAAGGCTCTCTTTGGTTTGTATTATATAATGTATTATATGTTATTTGTGATAAATCGATTATGATAATAGATTATGAGTCATAAGTAATAACCGTTTGGTAACACTAGACATAATATATTATATAATGAGAAATAAGTTTAGTATGCTTTAATGTGCAATTTATATTTGAGGTATCCAATCTTTGAAAATATGACATTTGACATGCCTTGTCTTTTAAAAGTGACGTTTGGGGTTTCAAAATAAGTTTAATATTATACTGCTTTAACAATTTTAAGTCGAATGGGTTCAACGTTTTTTAAATTCCCAACGTTATCCATTGGGAAAAAAAAAAAACACCTCTCGATTAATCATGGTCTTTACTTGACAAGTGTCCTTAGCATCAAAAAAGAATGTCAAGTTAGCATTCCGATTATAGTAGTCATCAAGAACGATCTCTCTCGTCTAGTATAAATGCAAGTATGCATTCTATCAAATGATTAAATTGTGCATGAACACTATTTTGTTCTCATCAATTAACAACTGAATATTCACCCACTTTCATAAAATAAAGAAAAAAGAGAAAAACCTTACAATGTATCTATCTTTTTTGTCTCATTAAAAAAAATCATCCACACACATAATAATGTCTAACCAAAACAACTATAAAATGTGTTCACACTAGATCATCTCTTTCTTTCCTAGTAATTGCTCTAAGAAGCCATGGCATACGAGCCGATTCATTGAAATGAATGCCTCTCTTTTGTTTTGGTCCTCCAACACCTCCAAAGAAATCACATGTTGGTTGCTACCAATTTCAATACCCTCTAATGTGAGCTTCAGCAAATGTGGAATCAGTATTTGATCCATTCCTTTCTACTTCTCTTCTCTAGAACAAGAATTTCCTTAAGTGTTTCACCCATATCACAATTATGATGACCACTCCTTGACCTCTTGGATGATGATGACTCCAAATCCCTTTCTTTCCTCTTTTGTTTTTTTATTTTCTTTTTCATACTTAAGATATCAACTGGAGAGACATCACCACCAGCACTTGAGTCATCAGCATCTATGTTTACTACACTGTCTGAAGCAGACCCTCTTTTTGGTGAAGCTGGTGGATTATCATCAGTCATGCAAATTGCACCTTCACCATCAGCAACAACATCATAGAATAATTCTTGTAGTTCTTCTGCATTACGTAGAGGAGCATTCTTCATCTACTTCCCATAAATATGTTTTTGCAATATATTATCTAAATTATTTAAAATTAAACTACAAACAAAAATTAGGTATGCAATTTGAGGAGTTAATATCTTTGTGAAAGCATTCGAAGCTTCATCACTAGGTGGATCAACAGTTCCTAAACTCAGGTTCCACCCCCAACCACTACTCCCATTTTTCAAGTACATCCATGAAACCCACATTGTTTTCAAAAGGTTATATCTGTTTTTGAGTTGTTGCAGGGTTATATGCTTCTCATACTTTGTTATACTCTTTCAATATCCGGACCCAACCATCTTTTGAAAAAGATGAATTCAGCTTGTACCCTTTTCTTGAATGATCGATAGCAATATCGATCAATAACTTTATCCTCTCTTCAGTCCAACAATATGATTCTTTCACACCATTTTTATGATCCATCTGAAACAAATACTAATTTCAATGAATGAATAAACAATGCAACATGGAAGAAGAATTTTGTTTTACAAAGAGATAACGCAAACAAATGCAACAACAACAACAAAACAATATTAGTAACATTTTGAACTAAAAGACTGATGCAGTCCAACTACGAAGATCGGCCCGCATCAAAGCCCAAGCTTACAAAGCCCATTTGGTCCAAGACCAAGGTATGAACCAAGCTACAAAAGAACCAATGAACCTGACCCTTGTTCCTTAAAACCAGTCCCTTTTTTGTGACCTTTCAAGTCTCTAGTGGATAATGAGGTGACATTTTCTATTCAATGTTTCTAGAGTCTTCTTTACATTAGAGCTTGCATCAAGACATTGAACCTAGCATCAATACCTTGGACCTTGAATCAAGACTTTGGAACTTGCATCAATGCTCATTGGAGTAATCCCTTGCAATGGAAGAGTCTATTTTTTTTAATCTATCATTTATTGTTTTCTATTTTTTTTTCACCTTGGATTTAAAAATATGATTGTCTTTTTATTTTCTCTATTATACCTATAAAAGACCACCAAAGTAGTTTGTATTGCAGAGACAATTTGAAGTGATTCTTATGAATGAAATTTACCTAAGTGCAATTCTTGAACCTAGAAGAGTTCTCCCATGAAACATTGAAGAAGTTTCATTCCATCCTAGAAGAGTTGGAATTTTATTATTCACCTACATCCTAGAAGAGTTGTAGGCCACCTTTAGAGTTGATTTACATTTTATAAGAGAAGTAAGTCACCCCACCTTCACTTCCATCAATTATATCATTTTCTTTCTTTACCTTTAAAAAATTTCAAAGTCTATTACTGCATTTCACCTCCCTTTTGATTCCTTTGATTTTGTATAAATCTACTCTCCCGATCCATTATTTTCATATATATGCCCAAAATCGGCTTACATCATTTGGTATCAGAGCAAAGGAGGAGAGATTATGGGTCCAAAATTTTGAGGTGGTCGAGGTAGTCTAGGTAGCCGAGGTAGTCGCACTACCACCATCAATGATGGTATTTAGTGCAAGCCTTACAAATTCAAAAACAAATGCAAGAACAAATTCAGAACCTTACTCTCGAGGTTCAGAGACTATGAGAAGGTAACAATCTATCAAATTCAAGAGAAGATAGATTTGATGATTCCTTATCAGAAGGACCCGAACCCATGACATGAGGGTTTCGTCCACATTACCCTCAAGGAGGTCGAGAACGGGACTGGGAAAAAGAAGTCAATAGGGATTCCAGAGTAACTCTTGTAAATGAAGTTTTTGAGCATAGAAATGTCCCGGACAATCATCGGGTTAGCATCATCTCCATGCGCCTTCGAGGCAAGGCCATCGCTTGGTGGCGCGTGAGAAGCAAACACGTCAATCCATTGGCAAAGCTTCCATCACTTCATGGAGAAAGATGGAAGACAAAATGAAAAAAAACCTTCCCTCCCAAGGGATATAAGAGAGAGCTCTATCAACAGTACCAAATTTTGAGACAAGGTACAGGCACGGTAGACCAATACACCAATGAGTTCAATGAGTTGGTGATTCGTAACAACATCATAGATCTGGAAGATGTACTTGTGAACAAATACTTGAATGGGCTCTAATCTTACATTCAAGAGGCCTTTGAAGTCCTTGAAATTTGGGATGTGGGTGATGCACATCAAAGAGCTCTTAAGGTGGAGCGTTCTCGAGGTCGAAAACAACAATCTACTTTCACCTCCAATCGATCAAATCGGAATCCGGTGAGTACTACTAAACCAAGTAATTCTTTGGACCGTTCCTCTAATATGAAAAGTTGTCTACTCAACCAAAGGTTACTAATCCTACTGCCCAAACCGGTTCAAGTTCCTCTGTCGGTACAAAATGTTATTCTTGTGGAGAAATTGACCACCGAGCAAGTAATTGTCAAAATTTTAAAAACTCTCATAAGGGTAAATGTGCTTTGTTGGGTTTTGAGGACCAAGAAAATGAATTTGATGCTGAGGATGTCGATAATGATGATCATTTAGAGGAAGATCATAAAAAAAATGGAGAAGTGCTCCATGCCGATACCGGAGAACTCCTCATGATGAGAAAGATATTTCTCACCCCAAAGCAAGAAAATGGAGACTGATGGTTACGCAACAATATCTTCCACACAATATGTACCATTTCCGATAAGGTATGCCAACTCATCATTGATTCCGGATGTTGTGAGAATGTAATTTCAGAGGGGGTGACTCGAAAATTGAAATTGGACTTGAAAGAACATCCTACACCATACAAAATGTCTTGGCTAAAGCACGGTAGTGAGGTAACCGTTTCCAAACGATGCCTTGTTCATCTTTCCATTGCATCTATATATTATGATAAAATATGGTGTGATGTATTGCCCATGGATGCTAGTCACATCATTCTTGGTCGTCCTTGGCAATTTGATTGGAGAACTACTCATGATGGGAGGAATAACACTTATTCTTTTGAATTTGATAAAAAAAAATTATTTTGGCACCTAGCAAGGAGCCTCTCAAGTCTCCAATGATGGAAAATTCCCCAACCCCAAATTTGCTCACAATAAAGGATGTAAAGGGTGCTATGAAAGGGGTAGATGTTGTGTATATAATGCTAAACAAATCAAAGTATGATGCACAAATGTCAACCATTCCAGACCAAGTGAAACCACTATTAAGTGAGTTTCAAGATGTATTTTCATTCGACCTACCCTCAGGTCTCCCTCCGATGAGAGAAATTCAGCATCAACTTGATTTGATACCCGGTGCACCTCTCCCCCATCTACCTCATTATCGGATGAGTCCAACCGAACATGTTGAGTTGCAACGGCAAGTCACAGAACTCTTATCTAAAGGGTTCACTCGAGAAAGCCTTAGTCCTTGTGTTGTGCCTGCACTCTTAGTACCGAAGAAGAATGGAACATGGAGGATGTGTGTTGATAGCCGAGCCATCAACAAGATCACGGTCAAGTACCGTTTTCCCATTCCCCACCTTGATGATCTCTTAGGCAATCTATCTGGCTCTACCATTTTCTCAAAGCTTGATTTGAAAAGTGGTTATCACCAAATCCGAATCAGACCTGAAGATGAATGGAAGACGGCTTTCAAGACCAAAGATGGACTATTTGAATGGCTAGTCATGCCATTTGGAATGTCAAATGCCCCATCCACTTTCATGAGGTTTATGAACCAAATCTTGAAGCCATACCTTGGAAGATTTATTGTGGTTTACTTTGATGATATTCTTATTTATAATAAGACTACTAATGAGCATTTGGAGCACCTCCAAGAAGTGCTACTTACCCTAAGGAAGGAGAGTCTCTATGCAGCCTTTGACAAATGCTACTTCATGGCGGAGGAAATTCTCTTCTTAGGTTTCAACATCTCTAAGGATGGCATCTCCGTTGATAATGCAAAGATTAAAGTGATTCAAGAATGACCAACTCCAACTAATGTTCATGATGTTCGAAGCTTCCATGGTTTGGCATCCTTTTATCGGTGATTCATTGCCCATTCCAGTTCTTTAGCAGCCCCACTCACTTCTTGCATAAAAAAGGGAGTCTTTGAATGGACCAATAAAGCCCAACGATGTTTTGAGCAACTCAAAGAAAAGTTAAGCATTGCCCCGATTTTAGCTCTTCCAAATTTTGATCTTATTTTTGAAGTACATTGTGATGCTTCCGGAACCGGCATTGGCGGAGTCTTCAGTCAAGGAGGACGTCCCGTCGTTTTCTTTAGTGAAAAATTGAATGGTGCTAAGCTCCGTAATAGTACTTACGATTTAGAGATTTATGCTCTCTTTCGTACCCTTGAGTATTGGAGGCCATATTTGATTCATAGGGAGTTTGTTTTGTACACTGACCATGAAGCTCTAAAGTACATTTCAGGTCAACAAAAGCTCAATTCTCAACGAGCAAAATGGGCGGAGTATCTTCAAGAATTCAACGTCCATATCAAGCACAAGGCCGGTGTTCAAAATCGAGTTGTCAATGCTCTTAGTCGCAAGAAGGGTTTGCTCTCTATGATGCGTAGTACCGTACTTGGCTTTGAATATTTTCAAGATTTTATGAAGAGGATGAATACTTCTCCAAACTCCTCTCAGATGCAAAAGACAAGGTCCTTGTCGATTTTACTCTTTATGATGGTTTCCTTTCCAATGGAAATCGCTTATGCATTCCAGATTGCTCCTTATGGCAAAAGGTGATTGAAGAGATACATAACGGAGGACACTTTAGGAGAGACAAGACACTACACTTAGTTGCAACTAAGTACTTTTGGCCCTACCTCAAGAAAGATGTGCACCGTCATGTGATGAAGTATCGAAAGTGCCAAGTGGGAAAGGGACAAAACACCAATGCAGGCCTCTACTTACCCTTATCCATACCACAAGCTCCTTGGGAAGACATATCTATGGATTTTGTCCTTGGATTTCCATGCACACTTCGAGGTATGGATTCAGTTTTTGTGGTGGTTGATAGATTCTCAAAGATGGCCCACTTCATTCCTTGTCGCAAAACAATGGATGCATCCCGTATCGCCGATCTTTTCTTTAAAGAAGTTTACAAATTGCATGGTCTCCTAATACTATCACTTCTAATCGAGATACAAAATTCCTTAGTCATTTTTGGTGGCAACTTTGGAAAAATATTGGCACCAAACTGCAGTTTAGTACGGTGTTCCACCCTCAAATCGATGGCCAAACTGAAGTAGTCAACCGATCTTTGGGAAACTTATTGCGGACCTTGATCGATGACAACCCCCGCTCTTGGGAAAATCAGTTATCACTTGGTGAGTTTGCCTTTAATTGTTCGATGAATCGAACTACAGGTTGTAGTCCCTTTGTCATTGTTTATGAGAGACAACCCAAGTCGGTACTTGATGTCACACCCCAATTCCGGTTGAACCAGAAGTGTGAGTGAACCGTCACTGAACCAACGGCTCACACCAGGATCTCAATAAGACCGTGTCCACTCATACAAACCATTGCACATAACCACAATCAGAATATAATAAATACAGCGGAAGTCTTAAATAAAATGAACTGAGTAATCTATTGATAAATTTAAATAAAGTATCCAATTATTCAAAGACCCAAAACATAAATAAATATCTTTACATCAATGTATTTCCAAATAAAAATAATTAAAATAAATTAAATCAAATCCTAGAGATACATGCAGAAAGGGCACTCGCATGAAGCGTCATGCTCGTCCTCTCCTGCTTGCACGTCCAAAGCAGTCACGCCTCCGTACACTGGAGTGTTCATGTAATCTTCCACCGAATAACCTGCATCAACATCTAAAAATAGTGTATACACAAGGGTGAGCTCACAACTTAGCTCAGTAAGACAATCAGACAGTGCAACAAACATATGCATGAGTAACATTCACATTATGGTCTGGTTTAAGTTTGCAATGTGCTATAGAAAGGATTGGCGGCCACCGCACCTCTATACAAGAGTGTGTGAAGCCGCCCAATGGATCAAACACCACTGTCGTCACACATGCACCCACCATGGAATAGAGATAGAGCTAAGGCGTCTGGATCAAACACCACCAACACCTCCCCTGATACTCTACCCATACCAACACGTAAGCCTCTATTGGCGAGGGTTTGCAAACTGAGCTCGCAACTAACCAATCCTATATGTCATCACAGTAGGCCCTATCCCAGCACAACTTCCTACAACATAGAGATAGAGCTAGAGTCTAGTGGCCAGGTCGGAGACCACAGCGCCACTTTCTCCTCCTAATACCCTACCCGCACCAAGCATGCTAAGACAGAACGATACGAAAGGTGTTAGTGTGAGGAATGATCCCAGACCTCCAGTCCTTTCCATTCCACACACCAACGAAAACAATCACATGTTTAATAGTCACAATCTAGCATAGCGAGTATGCATGAACAATAATAACAACTGAAAGTAAAAGATGACATGCGAATATACACAAACATCAATCCACAGATTCATAGTTATTAACAACGTTTTGCTGTTATTAAATTATTAGGGTTTAGGTCTGATTCCCTTACCTGATGCTTGTTTGATAACTTGCTTCGGGTCACAGAGTCCAAACGTGCTATCACAATGTCCTATACAATGTTAGGTTTAATTAGAATAGTTTTCTTAGGGCTTACGTAGGTCGAAAAACCAACAAGGTCAAAACACTTCTCCAGAGCTGATCGATCACAGGTACCGGCCACAGCACTGTGGGGAAAGGTGTAATCGGTATGGTCGGCCGGTCCCCACAGACCAGTCTTTGGGAGGTACCGGTCGCAGTATCGGTCGCATATGGTGTGACCGGTATGGTCAACCTGTATGTCTTCGGAAGGCTATACGTTCGATTTTTTGACTTTCGTCGGTCACCCCCTATGATCTTAGGGTTTCTCCTACACATTCTAGGTCTAAGCATTGAGTTAGAGTTGTTTTCAACTCCATTCAAGTCCTAGTTTCGATGATTTTCAACCTAGGACTTGAATCTAGGGTTTACCGACTAGATTAGGGTTTGACGGCAAACATGGTTTAGATCAATACCTGCTTTGCATGGTATTGATCCAATCATAACTAAGCCTTCTAGAATTCATAATGTAGAGGAAGGTTTAAGCACTTATCGTTGACTTACGGTAATGTGTTCTTCGTCAAACGGAAATGGCGGCTCTTCCCTCTCCTTCCTAGCTTCTTCTCCTTCTTCAATCTCTTTCTCCTCTCTAGGGTTTGCGAGGATCAATGAAAGGAATTTTAGGAGGTTTAGAGGTCCTTATATAGACTAGGGTTGAGTTTAGGAAACCTCCTAACATTACGAAAGTCTTTTGGTTCAAAATTTGAAAAGTGGGACCCGCAGAGATCCGTTTCTGGATCTAAGTGGTCTGCTGCGCAGATCATACCGGTCGACCGGTACCAAGACAGGTACCATCGACTGGTATGAAATATTTCATCGTTAATTGGGTTCGTTTTCATACCTGGTTGTCATCTGCTTGTCCCGTCTGGCCCGGTGATGATTGGAAGACCTGTTATGACATGAATTAAAGGTTTAGATTGGGTTCATGGAGTGCGAGTCTTACAACTCCCCCACCCTTAAAAAAAATTTTGTCCCTGAAATTTACATGTAGGTTTCAGAACTCCCCCACCCTTAAAAGAAATTTCGGCCTCGAAATTTGAACGTACCTTGGCCATCAAAAAGGTTTGGGTATTCCTTTCTAATCGCGTTCTCTTCCTCCCAAGTAATTTCTTCTACTTCTAAATCCTTTGGGAAGATCCAGATCGTATGTTTAAAGTTTGATCCAATCGATAATGACGTCTTTTACCAGATCCAACGGTCGAAACTCAAGCCTGCCACTTTAATTGATCCAGTGGCCATTATTAGAGATTTTGTACTCCGCAAATCGAAACTCGACAACACAGCGGCGGCTCGGCTTCCATGCTTCGCGGGTACACCATATGCGATCAAAGATTCTATTTTAAATATTTTTACTGGTTGAACTTGTTTTGATCATAACTTGATCATCTTAAGTCCAAATCCAATGGTTCAACTTCCATTCTCTTTGTTTTTGAATGCTCTACACTAAGAGCACGATTTGAGGACGATGAAGTGAGTGGAAGCTCGGGTTATTGGTGAAAAACCTCTCTTGGAAGGTTTTGGTGAGTTTTAATGCATTGAATATATACCAACACCAACCTTCATGGAGGTCATTGAGAGTCCATTGCAAGCTTGAGAATGATTGTGAGCCATTAATGAAGGTAATGAGAGCTTGCAAAAGAAAAAATTCTCTTGTTTTGACTGAAATACCAAGCTAGGGTTTCAGTTTGATTTTGTATGGAAGATTATTTCCTCTCATTTACATCATATGGGTTGTGTGAGGTGCCATTGATCTATTGAAGACTTTGAAGAAGGGCTGGTCATTAGTGAGAATTGTGAGAGCTCGAAAAATTTTTAGAGAAGCTAAATGAAGGGTTTCAATGTGTATCTGTTGCATTGAAGAAAAGGAGGAAGTGAAATGGAAAGGGAGGCCAGGGTTTGGTGTTAGAATTGTTCATTAAAGATTCCAGCAAACCTGAGGAGTATACCAGGCTTCACAGAGACATCACAGAGTCCTCCCAGAGTATCAAAAAATGCCAGACAAGGGTTGTAAGCTTCTTAACCTTGTATGAATTAACTGTTTATTTCTTGTACTCAATGTATGCTAGCTGTAGGTGATAAATGATGAATGCCTAGCTAGTGGGGATAAATTTTAGGGCATTGTTATAAGCCCAAAATTATATTGTCTGTTTCCCGTGGGTGCGGGATAAGCGTAGTGCGCGCAGTGAGTGCTGAGCATTGGTACTTCGATACCTGAATTATTGGCATATTTGTGCCCTCCTAGTTTTATGCTGGGTAAACTGGGTGTATATACTCCCTACTGTGTAGACAGCTAAAAGAAGAGTATTGAGTATATACGGAGCCTATAGGGCATTACTCCGTGGACTAACCATCACACACTGTGGTGGTGAACCACGTATATCTGTGTTGTGAATGTATGTGCATTGTTTATTATGTATTTTGTGAATTACGTGGAATGTCATGCAGGATGGGTATGCACAACATGGTAGACCTGACCACTCTGTGGTAGCAAGGTAGTTGTGCATACGACTGTGAGTTTGACAATTATATTCAATGATAGTGTGATCATGCTCAGTGAATGAAGCATCAACTAAGACAGTATTGGTCTTCAAGGAATTATTTGGGAAGAATTTTGAAGACACTAATTCACCCCCCCCCTCTCAGTGTCAACCTGTGATCAACAATATACTGGTCGATAAATGATGTTGTATACAGGTTGATAGCAGTAGTTGTATGCTAGTTGATAACAGTACGTATTGCAGAAGTTCCAACAACTGTTGAAAAAACCCATGGCTGGTTGTAGAAATTGTGAAGATCGATCGGTGTGGAGAACAGAAGGGGGGAGTTACTTACATCTCTTTATATTTATAGCTTCAAGAAACAATTTCCATTCAATTGACATGAAATACTACAGGCCGTCCAAATTATTAGAACTTGGAGATCTAATCCTAACGGTTCCGATTGGTATGAAACCTGGTCGTCCGGCGAATTTCCACTGTCAATCTTCCACTTGCATATTAGAAAACAACCGAATTAACACATTAATATTAAGACAAAATAGGTATTTTTTAAAATAAAAAAACAATAGAATCAGTGACCTTCCCTGGGATCTCTTTTCCTCACAGTTTCTGATCCTAGCTCCGGTTTTCCTTCTTTATAGTTTCTGATCGATCTGTTAGCATTGTTTTACAAAAAAAAAAAAAAAAAAAAAAAAAAAAAAAAGATAAGCTGGCAATGAGGTGTATGGTCTTCCAATTCATGGAAAGAGTGGTGAAATTTTGATTTATGGGGAAAATTAAAAAAAAAAAGAAGTTATGAAGAATTTGAATAATTATAAACTAAATAGAAGAGATTTTAGAAATTAACATTTTTTTTAATTTTAAAAATTCTAAGTCTTTCTCTATTATAAAAATCCTAACTCTTTCTTTATTCTTAAGAATTGAGTCTTTCTTCTTTATTTTAAAATTTTCGCAAGCCTCTCCACTTCTCTCTTTGGTCTTTTTGTTCTAAAAAATCCCAAGTCGCTATTCTAAATATTTGGCGTCTCTCTCCATCGATTTCCAATTTTCCCTCTTTCCGTCTTTATATATCCTAAGTCATTCTTTATTCAAAAAACCCCCAAGCCTTTCTTTATTCTAAAAATCCAAAGTCTTTCATTCTCAATCCTTCTTGATTGCAAAAATCCAAACTCTTTCATTTCTCTAGAACTCGAAAGTCTTTACCCTAAGTCTTTCTTTATTCTAATCCAAAATCTTTTTTTATTCTAAAAAAATCTAACGAATCTCTCTTGACTTCTCTCCCTGTCTCTTTATCCTAAGTCTTTTTTTATTCTAAAAAATACCGAGTCTTTTTTTATTCTAAAAATCTCACGAATCTCTCCACTTCCATCTCTTTGTCATTCTACGTCTTAAGTCATTATTTATTTCAGTCAGCCATGTTACAACAATACTGCAACAAGAGACAGCTCATTTACGACAGTATTGTCTTCAACACAACGGATATGTCGATTGATGAGCTTCCACATAACTGCGAAGCAATCATTGCACGGGCGGACCCACCCAGCCTCGAAACTTCCGCGGAAAAGCTGCTTGATCCTCTTCGCTGTGGTGTGTTCTTAGATGAAAATAGACAGGCAACTACTATTCCAATTCCAATCCAGATTACATGAACCTGTCATGTTGGTAATTTTGAATGTGCAGCAATTAGTCAGCTTGAGATTGACTTGTAAGTCTTCGTTTTTAGCCACAACAATAGAAGAGGATTGTACAATCCCAAATCCCCAAACCATTCGAGTTTCAGTCTTCCAATTAATAAGAGAAATTAAAGTATTGTTGAACACTCAAACCAATTTTATTACAGCACTATAAAACTTAATCAACTTCAGCAGGTACAGTCCATTTAGAAAAGAGTTAACTTCTCACAATATATGGCATCATGTCATATGAATTTTTAAAGAAATGTGGAGGAATACAAAACTATAGAAGGCCTAAAATATTGCAAATTGTTTGTTGTAGTAATTAAAATTCTTTTGATTTTATACAGAAATATTGGATTGATGGAAACAGGCTATAACTGTTTCATGTTATTTGCAAGAGAGATCTTTCAATCACTTTCTTTTTTAGGGGGGGGTCTCACATGTCAAAACCCGTAAAGAAATTTAAAAGTATCAGTGAAACACCATCACCTGCATTCAAGCTCCCCGTATTAACCAAAAAAAAAAAAATTCCGGGCAACATTTTGTTCTAGTATTCTTAAATTTTTATTCACAGCAATGTATTTGTTGACATAGCCTCTCTTACAAACTTTGCTGCTTGAAGTGCATGGAAGGCTCGACACTTCAAATCTTTCTCGAGGAGTCATGTATGAAGTCACATTTGTGATTTCGTTGAAAAATACTGCCAATGGATGGAATGCTCCAGTTAACTTCGAACTCATAATACTCCCTGACGGGACAAAGCAGGAACGTAAAGAAGATTTTCCTTCAACCCTAAGGGGCAATTGTGGAAATTCTGGTAGGGGAGTTTGAGACACGTTCAGAAATGGAAGGAGATGTGGAATTCTCCCTCACTGAAATCAATGGTGGCCAATGGAAGAGTGGCCTCAGTGTTCTTATTCAACCAAAGAAGTAAGCGGAGAATATGTTATGTGCGTAGCAAGATAGAGCCATTGTTCTATGAATAAGTCCCCCCCACCGTAGAGAAACCTACATATCAAAATAATACTGTTAACCATGGTGCCACAGGTACTGTTGTTGTGGGTTGGTATGCAATATTGTAGCCTCTTATATGTATTGGCATACATTTTGTGTTTATTCATGCATGTGTACGATTACTCTAGATATATTATAACACTTCATGAAGGAATTAGACTAAAAAAATGATAAAAATAAGTGACCCATAACAAACCCTTATTACAATAATAACAACCCTATATACGTGTGTATCCAACACCTATGCATCCATGGAGGGTTGGGAAAAATGTATAATGTTTTTATGGACTTGTGAACTACTAGAGCTTAGCAAAATAAGAAAACACCCGTTGAATTATAGTATAAATTCTTAGTAATTATCATCCGCTTTTAAACTCTTTTTTTTTTTTTTTTTTTTTTGGTAAACATTCGCTTGTAAACTCAATAACAAAAATGGTTACACTAAAGAAACGAAGAAACCAAGGGTTGACAATGGGTTTGTATTCATATCCTGGATACATCATACACTACAATAATATTAGATTCAATTAATTAGATTCGATCCATTGAGGACTAGTAGGAGGCTGTGGAGTCGGAAGACAATACCAGGTTATACTTGGGCGAGAAACGGGAACAATCACACAAATTCCAACAAGTGTTAAGCTATCCCATATGAATGTTTTGGAAAGTATGAAGATCGTTGTGAAGAACATATGGAGGGAATTATGCTTTCATTCGTATGTATTATATAATAGGAAATGGTGAGAATTAATTATATAATACATTATAATATATATAGTTGTTTAATATGATTTATGATATTTATTTATATTTAAATAAATTGATAAATAGATTAGAAGATGTTTATCATTATTGTGATATCTACTAATATTATTTCTTTATGTCTAATGGTATAAACAATTATTATTTATGATTCATAATTTATTCTCATAAATGATGACGTTTATTATTTATGATTCATAATCTATTCTCATAAATGATTTGTCATAAGTAACTAATAAACATAAATATAACCTATACCGAAGAGAACTTTAGTTAAATCTCATTATATATATAAATCTTCAATAAACTAATTCGATCCCCAATTGTCATGAAAGAGTACTACACTAGGTCGTTCAAACTAGTGAAACATGGATATCTCATCCTAACAATTACAACTGGTATGAAGTAGAACATCATCCAAACAATATCGTTCCCTCTAGTGAATTTTCACAGGCAATCTTCCACTTGGATATTAAAAAATAGGGAAAATTGTGGGTATCTCCCCGGGCTATGGCCTGAATACGACCATACCCTAAAGTTGTATACAATTACAGTCGCAACCTTTTAATAAATGGTGTTAAACATAAATTTTAAGAGACAACTTTACCATTAATTGGTTTACAATCAATAAAGGTTGAAATGACAAATTTAACTTCTCTTACTTTTCTTAAATCCTTATATTTCAGATGTCTCATTTCCAAACCATTGCTTTTAACGTTCATATCTCCACTTTCATTTGATCCGACAAATAATTTTCAGTGAGTAACTCCGATTACCAGTAAACCCCACTTGTAGCTTTTTCGGCATTTGAGAATGAAGATCACCGTTTCAGGTTGGGACCAATGAATGCATGGTGACCACAATAAACTTGCAGTCTTACCTATGTGCTGTGTTCACCGCTAAACCATTGAAGGGACCTTATCTTTAATCTTTCTCACACAAGAATCGTCTATTTTCCCATACCCATCGAAATAATGGTTAATTTTGTTGTGAATGGAATTAAAATGTACTAGTAGTTCCACAAACAAATCACTTGTGAAATAAAATGAATTATTTTTTGGGGGCTAAGAAAATAGTATTAAGATTTGAGTTGATGAGGCTAAAAAAAAAACTTAAAGAAGAATATAATATTGATATAAAAGAGAAAGTATCGAAATAGATTAAAAAAAAAACACTTTAGTCACCATTTGTTGTATAACTTTTTATTTTTCAATTTATTTTGTCTATCTTTAACTTTTGAAAAAATTTCCCCTTTTACTTGTCTATATATGGCAAGGAAACGGTTAAGTAAGCACCATGAAGTGAAGACAATCTATGAAGTAGAGTTTAGTGAATTCATCACTTGGCTAAATAAAGTCAAGGATTTGGGGCTTATTCGGTATGGGTAGAATGTGATTATTTACGGTAGTTGTGGCGGTGTTGGAAAAATCCTCTTCGGGTTATTCATCAACTTGACTACTCAACTAAAATAACGTCTAAGACGGCCTCGAGAGTGTCTAATTTTAGGTTTTCTGATTTTATCGTTGAGGAGTTGAGGCTAGATTGAAGCTCTAGGCTGTTAATTAAGTTTCCATCTAAGTAGTTCGAATGATTAAGTGAATGGATTCTCAAGTATATAAGGCATTAAAAATTCTAGATTTTATCACTGTGGGATTTTTCCCAACACTCCCCCTCGTGTATTGTCTCTCTTTTGGGTAACAATATACGTGGCATGTGATCTCTTTTTTGGGTGATTGTAAAGAGAAACCGGTAGCTTTAATATCATGTTGAATTTTCATATCAAAAGTCCAACTACATTTGCCACGTGTATTGCTATCCAAAATAAGGACATCAATTGAGGAAAAGTGTTGGGAATAATCCCAAATTGTTAAAGACTGAAGCCCAATTGGAAGCCTTATACGTGTTGGAGTCTCTCCTTGAAATTTTGAGATAGAAACCTAACATAGGCCTCGGTTTTGTTTTTTGTTTTTTTTTTTCAGTTTTCATTTTCTTTTTTGGGTTTCTCTTCTCCTGCTGATTGCAGTGCCGGAGGTGGAAGGTGGGAGTTGGGTTTCCGCTTCTTTCAGTTTCCTCCCGTGGTCAATTGTGGCTGAATTTGGCCCAATACTTTTGTATTCTTTTCCTTTATTAATACAATCTGATCTTTAGGAAGGAAAAATAAAACTCAATGAAGTGAGAAATCAAAACACGTGATTTGATCTGAAATACATAAAAAAAAAAAACATAAAATTCAACGATCATTCTAACAAAGGAGTAAAAAAAGGGAAGATAAGCCAGAAGTACAGAACAAGGGTTCTAACCCATTTTTTTGCTATAAATAGCCGGATCTGCACTCAGATTGTGACAACTTTGAGAAAACAATGACAAAACAAATCGTAAAGCAACATTGGTACAATATATAGAACCATTATTAATATTGACATAGCAACATTAAATCAAATTAAGAAACACCCCACTCTTTATTATTATTATTATTTTGGGTAAAACCCCACCCTTTATTAACGAAAACAAAACCTATGAAAGAAAGAGTCTCAGCACCCGGGAATGGTGGTGGCCGGTGGTGGTGCATCAGTACTCTTAATATGCACACCAACAAATGCACGGTATACTGCCGCATGTAGGACATACTGCAGCTGGACGACAAATGCATTGTACACAGCAGCATTTAGGGCATACTGGAGGTGGAGGAGGACAGCAGCATGGTCTGCACCGGCATTTTATACATAGTGGCGGCGGCGGAGGACAGCAGCATGGTCTGCACCGGCATTTTATACATAGTGGCGGCGGCGGAGGACAGCAGCATGGTCTACACTGGCATCTTACACATGGCGGAGGACAGCAGCATGGTCTACACCAGCAGATTACACATAGCGGTGGCGGTGGCGGTGGCGGCGGCGAAGGAGGATAAAACCAGCAGAAAACAGGAAATATACAGTAGTTGTATACTGGTTGAAAACAATAGTTGTTGCAAAAATTCCAACAAGGCTGAAAACAATAGTTGTTACAAAAGTTCCAACAACGGTTAAAACCCCACATGGTTGGTTTTTAAAAGTGTGAAGAAGTATGTGAAGAACATATGGCCGGAGGTAACACATCTCTTTATATATATATATAGCTTGAACAAAACTAATTCCATTCCAGTACGTCTTCCAAACAATATCGTTCCCACCGGTGAACTGTCACTGTCAATCTTCTTCCACTTGCACATTAAACAATAATTGAATTAACATATTACTATTAAGATAGGATAGGTACCCTTTTAAAAATCAACGACTTTCCCTGGGTCTCCTTTCCTTGCAATTTCTGATCCTCGCAAGTCGCAATATGGTGGTAATCAGTTATTAATTATGGTCTTCCTTCTTTATGGTTTCTGGTTAATCAGTTCGCAATTTCTTTAAGCTGGCAATGATGAGCTGTATGGTATTGGGAATAATCCCACATTACTTAGAGATTAGAATTTTAAGTGACTTATATATGTGAGAGTCCCTCTACTTATTAGTTCGAACTTTTGAGATGAAAATTTAACATGGTGTTACGATTGGAAATCGTTTGATCGATCAGTGATCCTGATAACCTGCAATCACAAAGATTAGATAAGGGAATTGAGTGACTAAGCCCCGGACACACTTCGATGCCTAAGTCAGATTCCCAATGTAAACAGTCAAGAGATAACCGGAAGCTATCTCCAGTTTAGAGAAAGGGGAACGATGAAAGAGTCTGAACGTAAGAGAGAGAATGTGGGTGAATAATGAAATAATTTCCCTTAGAGGCTTGTCCTTTACTTATAGAGATTGAGAAGAAGCATGGAGGTACTAGGACTTTGGGAAGTAGATCGCCAATAGGATTGTCAGGTGTCGTTCTGAGGGACGCTCAGGTCATAGACTCCGAGTAGGAGTAGAAGATTGTAGCCAAGGAAACCAAGTCGGTCAGTAATAAGAGTGACACGTGTCATCATACGAGTAATCGTATGGAAATGATGATCGTCATCCTATTGTACTAGGAGAAGGACTCCTATGACATAGCCTAGTAGCTTTAGGACTCTGGATTCCGATTGGAAAACGTAAGTCAATAGGATTATACTTCTGACTAGGAAACGTGTTGTAATAGGACTGTGCCTCCACCCAAGAGACGTATTCGAATGAAACTATGACTCCGAGCAAGCAAAGCTGAGTGCCACTTTATCAAGCCTGGTCGGCCTAGGTGATTTAGGATGCCACGTGTAAGATTCACATTGGGTGATGTTTTTCCCTCAGAGCTCAAGGTTCACTTTGTACAGTCACCTAAAAGAGGGACCACACGATACATGTACTGCTAACCAGAAGAGGGGCAACACGTGAAGAGGGGTGTTGGGAATAATCCCACATTGCTCGGAGATTAGAACTTCGGGTGTTTTATATATGTGAGAGTTACTCCACTTATTAGTTCAAACTTTTGAGATGAAAACTAGACACATGGTATTACACTATTCCAATTCATTGAAATATTTATATTATGAATCCAGCTCTAGGTCATACTATTCTACTAAGTCTTAGATGCAATGTAAAATCTTCTTTCTGAGTTAGTCCATAAAATCTCATGAGAAACATGAACAGAATAACAAGAATTGAAGTTATCACCCACAGGAAACTTGGAGTTCCTACAGGAATATCATTAATCATCTCCTAGTTAGAAAATGAAGTTTGTTTATTAAAAATGAACAAAATGCTATGCTTCAAAAATGAAGTTTGTTTATCAATCATCTACTAGTTAGAGCAGGGAAATTTTTTTCTTTTTAAATGAATTTTGTTTATCAATCATTTGCTAGTTAGAGCTGGCAATGAGGTGCATGGTCTTCCAATTCATCGAAAGAGTGGTGATGAAAATTTGATTAATTGGAAAAATTTTAAAAACAAATTATGAATAGAAGAATTTGAATAATAATATATATAAGAGATTTTAGAAATTATCATTTTTTTATTTTCAAAGTTCTAAGTCTTTTCTATTCTAAAAATCCTAAGTCTTTTTTTATTCTAAAAATTGAGTCTTTCTTTATTTTAAAATTTTCGCAAGCCTCTCCACTTCCCTCTATGGTCTTCTTGCTCTAAAAAATCTCAAGTCTTTTAATATTCTTCTTTTAATATTCTAAATATTTGGCGTGTCCCCCCCCCCCCCCCGGCCACAAGTCATTCTTTATTGTTAAAGCCCAAAGTCTTCTCTTAAGTCTTTTTTTGGATCCACATACTCTCCCGCTTGAGTTTGGACAGGAGAGTTAGCGGTCCAGATGGATAGCCGCCACCTGGTTCTTAGGTGAATCCGAGCCCGCCATCCGAGCGATGTCGGCTCAGCTTGTTGGCTGGGGTGTCGACTCGGATGAAGGGCTCGGATTCATCCGAGAGCCAGGTGGTGGTCATCTATCCGGACCGCTAACTCTCCTACCCAAACTCAGACGGGAGAGAATTTCTATACTCTTTCTTTATTCTTTACAAGACGTCTTTGTCACAATCAAGATTAAAGAGTCTCGTAAGGGGGTGTTTGGTAACACTCCAGAAGTTGGATTCTGACTTCTGGAGCATAAATGGAGTAGGAGTCTGTTTGGTAACCCGGTTTGGACTTCTGGAGAATCCATAGCTGAACCGGCTCCAAATAGTCTCCAAAATCCACTTTTTTAGAGTATCAAAATGATGCTTTTCAACTTTAGAGCACAATTTTGGAGTAAAAATCATCCCACACCACTACTACCACCACCACCATCACAACCCACCAGCCAACAACCACCAGCCACCAGCCACCCTCCACCACCCACTGCCACCACCACCACCACCCCCCGTCGCCACCACCACCAACCACCCATCACCGCCACCACCATCCACTACCACCCACCGCCACCGCCACCGCCACCACCACCATCCTCAATCACCATCAACCGTCACCTACCATCGCCACCACCACTAGCCACCAACCACCGCCACCACCACCCACCACCACCACCATCACCCACCACCCCCCGTGGCCACCACCACCCCCCGTGGCCACCACCGCCACCACCACCACCACCATCCTCAATCACCACCCACCGCCACCTACCATCGCCACCATCACCAGCCACCAACCACCGCCACCACCACCCACCACCACCACCATTGCCCACCACCCCTCGTCGCCATCACCACCAACCACCCACCACCACCACCACCATCCACTATCACCCACCGCCACCGCCATCACCCTCCACCACCACCACCCACCCACTGCCACCCTTCACCACCACCTCCCACCCACCACCACCGTCACCAACCATCACCACTCACCACTAATGCCACCATCCACTACCCACCAATACCACTCTGGAGTTCATGACTAAATTAGGTTAACAAACATGTTTCTACTCCCTCATACTCCTGAATCATTTTGAAGTTGGAGTAAAAATTTGAACCAGAAATAAAAATTCCGGAATTAAAATTTTATCAAACAGCCCTAACGAGAGGCTTCTAACACTTAAATCCAAAATCTTTTTTTATTCTAAAAATCTCGCGAATCTCTTGACTTCCCTTCCCGTGTCCTTATCCGAAGTCTCCCTTCATTTTAAAAATCCAAAATCTTTTTTTATTCTAAAAATCTCGCGAATCTCTTGACTTCCCTTCCCGTGTCTGTATCCAAAGTCTTTCTTTATTCTAAAAATACCAAGTCTTTCTTTATTCTAAAAATCTCACGAATCTCTCCACTTCCATCTTTCTACGCCCTAAGTCATTATCTATTTTAACCAGCCATGTTACAACAATACTGCAAAAAAACACAACTCATTTACAACGAGATTGTCTCCAACACAAGAAGTATGTCTATGGATGAGCTTCCACATAACTGTGAAGCTATCATGGAACACGCGGATCCACCCGGCCTTGGAACCTCCATGGAGAAGCTGCTTGATCGTCTTCGCTGTGGTGTGTTCTTAGATGAAAATAGACAGGCAAGTACAATTCTAATTCCAACCTAGATTACATGCACCTGTCATGCTAATAATTTTGAATGTGCTGCAACTAGCCGGCCTAAGATTGTCTTGCACGTAAGTCCTCCTTTTCTTTGGCCACAACAATAGGAAAGGATTCTACAATCCCAAATTCCCAAACCACCCGAGTTTCAGCCTTCTAAGAGAAATTAACATATTGTAGGGTACTCAAATCAATTTTATTAGAGCACTATGAAATTTAATCAACTTCAGCAAGTACAATCCAATTAGAAAAGAGCTAGCTTCTGAAAATAAATGGCACCATGTCATATGTGTTTTTAAAGAAATGTGGAGAAATACAAAACTATAGAAAGCATCAAATATTAAAAATTGTTTGTTGGATTAATCAACATTCTTTTGTTTTTATGCAGAAATATTGGATTGATGGAAAAACAGGCTATAACTGTTTCATGGTATTTGCAAGAGATCTTTCAATCACTTGGGGTAATGACAACCGTTATTGGAATTGGGCTTCTTTTCAAGAAACGAGGTAACAATATTAGATTCTCACATGTTTATTTAAAAACCGTAAAAGATATTTAGAAAAAGATTTCATATTTCAAATGCAACGATAGAGGTATCATTGAGACACCATCTCCAGTATGCAAGCTCCTCATATTAACCATAATATATCCGGGAAACATTTTGTCCTAATATTCTTAAATTTTTATTCACAGCAATGTATTTGTTGACATAGCCTCTCTCACAAACGTTTGCTGGCTTGAGGTGCGTGGAAAGCTCGACACTTCAAATCTTTCTCCAGGAGTCAAGTATGTGGTCACATTCGTGATTTCGTTGAAAAATACTGCCAATGGATGGAATGTTCCAGTGAACTTCGAACTCATACTCCCTGATGGGACGAAGCAGGAACGTAAAGAGGATTTTCCTTCCAAGCCAAAGGGACAATTGTTGGAAATTCTGGTAGGAGAGTTCGAGACAGGTCGAGAAATCGAAGGAGATGTGAAATTCTCCCTCATTGAAATCAACGGTGGCCTATGGAAGAGTGGCCTTGTCCTCAAGGGTGTTCGTATTCAACCAAAGAAGTAAGTGGAGAATATGTTATGTGCGTAGCAAGTTAGAGCCCTTGCTCTCTGAATAAGTCTCCCAAACGTAGAGAAACGTACGTATCAAAATAATACTGTCAACTATGATGCCGAGGGTACTCTTGTTGTGTGTTGGTATGCAATATTGTAACCTCTACATGACAGCTTGAACTTTTGAAATAATTGCGAGGGGTTTGTGTTATCCGTTATTATATAGTAATATAAATGTGTGTTGGGGAAAGATTTATGATGTTTTTACAGACTTTGTGAACTGCTAAACTGCAAATTAACACATTGATTTAGGGGAAAACTCATGTTGACTTATCGTATAAATTTTTTAGTAATTATCATCTGCTTGTAAACTCAATTATAAAAATTTTTCTACCAAAAAAAAAAAAAAATTATAAAAATTGTTTACAATAAAGAAACGAAAAAACCAAGGATTGACAATGGGTTTGTATTCATTTTTGCTCCATTTTAATAAGCTGGATACATCATACACTACAATTGTTAAATTTATTGTGATTAAGGTTTCAATCAATTACCCATTCCAATTCATATAGGAACTTTAGAACATGATGGGAAACCATAATCTATAAATCATAAAGATATATTTGTCTATGAAGAGATCGATTCCCGTATGCTCCAAGACGCTTGAAGCTTTGATCGAAATCCCTCGGCTACAGCCTTCCACAGCCTCCAGAGGATATCCTGATGTCCCTTGTTAATGGGTACAGAGAGAGTTGATTAACTATGACTGTGGGGACTCTGACCCAATATTCATAGAATACTGATGTAATCCTAAAACTCTTCCTACAATAGAATTAAGGTTACCAAACATATCTCATACCATGTGACGAACCAAACCAAATCGGTTCTACCGTGTCAATCAGACTCTCACTAAATAACTAATTTAGGTAATTAATAAAGCCCACATAAATCTAACAATCTCCCACTTGGGCTATATAAATTACAAAATCATCATTAACATGTGTGGCCATGGAATCCAACACAGTAAAACATCACTAACTTTGAAACATTCATCAAGCCTACCAATGTGAGCAATAGCAAATAATGCACCTCAGCATATGATGTACAAACTTCTGTCAGCCACAACAGAGGTCTACTCAATACATGAATAGCCTGAGATAATACATGAAAATAAGCTCTCATGCGAGTCCAAACTTGATTAAAGAACCTTAATCAAAATGCCCCGAAACTTTTATAGGCAATAAAACATGGTATTTAAATAAAATAAAAATATAATACTATACTTTGGCTAGATACTATTTTTTTCCTTTGGCTAAATACTGTCTTCTTTGGCTAAATACTATCTTATACTTTCTGGTTGAATACTACCTTGTTACAACGACTGAATATCGTTTAAAATCTTTGACCTGTTAAACATATATAACTATGTAAGCAAAATAGCAATAATACAAATGCTAATGTAAACAAAACCATGGTTACAAAAACTGTGCCCATCAAACCACGAGCAATACAATCAAACACAGTAAGTACTGTGAAAATACAAGCATAAACATAAAGAGTCTCCCATTGATTTTTAGATCTTTGGCCACTTAAGCCTCTGATAAAATTAATTATTTTCAACCATTCCTATATTGGACATACCGTTCCTTGAAGACTCCCACTGACAAAACCTTCATTAGAGAATCTACAACGATAGAAATTATTTTGACCTTTTCCTTACCTGAAGAGATTCAACCTATTATGCTTTGAAATACTAGATTTCTTATTATTCTTTGAGAAGAACACAGCTGAACTGCTATCACCATATATCTCAATAGGTTTAGAAGTAGAATCTACTACCTCCAAGTCAGAAAAAAAACTCTTACACCAAATATCCAATTTGTTATCTTCATATAAAGTTACAAATCCTTACTACCATAATAATAAACTTTGATGTTGGTTTCCTATCATCAATGTAAATATTAAAAATTACATTAAAATATTCTAGAGTGTCATTATTTTCATAAATGAACATATAATCTTTGGTCTTCTGCATATACCGCATGACCATCTTTTTTCCGTCGTCCAATGTGAGGACCAGAGAAATCATTTGAGATTTGGAAGGAATCCAATCGAAATTTGGAAACTTTCCTAATTTCAGTTTCTGGCGGCAACTGAGGGTCGATGAGAGGGTCGATGATCCCGTCGACCCTTGGTTTCCTAAAGTGTCCGACCCTCCCTGTAAAACAGAGGGTCTGACTTTTCGTCTTGGGGGGTCCGACCCTCCCTTTAAATTAAGTGTTTTGGGTCGATTTGATACTTGGGATCACGATCTCCTTCACGCCCTTGGTCCATTCATCTCGTCCAGGGTGGGTAAACCTGGTTCAAGGTGGTAAGACCGGGTTAGTTTGATACGGGTCTTACATTATAATTGTAATTTATGTTTGTGCATGATTAAGTTTATTGTTCAAGTTGAAGTTTATGTTTGAAATGATGAGAAAACCCTATGGATTAGGATCTGGATAGTCTATGTGAACTGATAGATAGTCTTCGTGGATCTATGAATGGATAACCCTTTCTGGGTCAAAATATGGATAACCCTATTTGGGTTGAAATATGGATAACCCTTACGGGTTGGAAATATGGATAACCCATTCTGGGTCAAAATATCGATGGATATCCTAGTGGATCTATGGATAGTCTGAGTGGACTAAGGTGTGGATCCAAATTTGGATTGTCCCAAATGGCCTACGTATCCTAGGGTTTGACCTAGGAATGGGAATCCTCATAGTTCGGACTGGATAACCCTATTTGGGTTAAAATATGGATGGATATCCTAATAGATCTATGGATAGTCCAAGTGGACTAAGGTGTGAATCTGAATTTGAGATTCTCCCAAATGACCTATGTATCCTAGGGTTTGACCTAGGAATCAGAAGCCACGTAGTTCGGACTGGATTGAAATGGTTGGATATCCTAGTGGATCTATGGATAGTCTGAGTGGACTAAAATGTGGATCCAAATTTAGGTTTCTCCCAAATGCACTACGTATCCTAGGGTTTGCCCTAGGAATCAGAATCCACGTAGTTTGGGCTGGAAAACCCTATTCGGGTCAAAAAATGGCTGGATATCCTAGTGGATCTATGGATAGTCCAAGTGGACTAAGGTGTGGATCCGAATTTGAGATTCTCCCAAACGGCTTACGTATCCTAGGGTTTGTCCTAGGAATCAGAATCCACGTAGTTCGGGCTCTAGGTTGAATGAGAAAGGATATCCTAGTGGATCTATGAATAGTTCGAGTGGATTAAGGTATGGATCCGAATTTGGGTTTCTCCCAAATGGCCTACGTATCCTAAGGTTTGCCCTAAGAATCAGAATCCCTGTAGTTCGGGCAAATTGTGAGAGTCGGATTTGGAATATGTACCAAATTCTATTATTTTTGTCAATAGGATATAAGGATGAAACCTAAATTCCTATCATTCAGATTTGGGATGTGTATCAAATTCTTTCTATTTTTTGTCAATAGGATATAGGGATGAGACCTAAATTCCTACCATTTTTATTGTTTGTATTTTTAGGTTTCTAGGGTTTTCTATCCCTTTTCATTGTGATTTTCATTTTTTTAGGGTTTCATACCCTAATTATTCTCTTTATTCTAGGGTTTATCTTGCCTTATTGCTCTTTCCATTTTTAGGGTTTCTCTTTCCCTAATTATTGTTGTTTTTTGTTTCTATCTTAGGGTTTCCTACCCTAATTATTGTGCTCTTTCTATTTTTTAGGGTTTTCTACCCTAATTGCTATTTTTCTAATTTTTCTCTTTCCAAGATAGATATGGCAAGTAAAAAAACATTCCAACTATAGCAGTGGTAGCATTCCAAATACAACAATGTGTCCAATATAGCATGTGAGCATTTCAAACATCGTAGTGTATCCAAACATAGCATGTAAGAGCATTTTAAATAAGACAACATGTCAATCAAATAAAATATGTGTATCACGTGTATCAAAACAACTTATATGCATAATCTAATGGTTCTGATTCCTCTAAAATACATATAACACCAATCCAACGGTTCAGATCCTTCTAAAATTCATAATGACAATCCAACAGTTTAAACATTCATAATGATAATCCAACTATTTGGATTCATTTAAATCACTCCTAAAGAAATCCAATGGTTCAGATTACTCAAAATCATTCACAATGAAGATCCAATGGTTCAGATGGCTTAAAAACACATATGATCAAGATCCAACGATTACAATCACTCAAAACACATATGAACAAGATTCAACAGTTAAAATCACTTAAATTCACGATCTAACCATTCATCTTCATAAAAATCCAATGATTTAGATCACTCAAAATTATAATCCGACAATTCAAATTCATTTAAATCTCACATAATCATGATCAGATCAATGGCTCAGATTAAATTTAACTTCACATCATCATCATAATAAAATCAAAATTAACAATTGTGATGGGACAGATGAAGGGTTGGAATGCCAATCAAGGGTAGAAATTACAGATCAAGTGGTTGACAATGAGTTGTGGATCGGATCAGATGGTGTAAGATTAGATGGCTAGTGATGAGGGTAGATTATATGGCTGTTATGCAAGGCAGATCAGAGGGTTAATGGGGCAGGTCAAAGGAATGTAATTAAATCAATGGAGTACGGACAGATCAGGGGTTGTGTGTGTGTAGGCCAGGTGTTGGGGTGCTACATGTGCAGGTGTGCAATGGTGAGGACATGTTGCAGGTTTGGAGGTGGGTTTGCGATGTATGTGGATCTGTAGGTTGTGGAAATATTGGTTGGTTTGGGATGATGATGGTCTTGTAGATTGGGTTTAGGAGAGAGAAACTGTTAGTGGTTGTGGACAGATGGCTGAGGTGTTGAGGGAGTTTTACAAATTGTTATAATGGCTGAGTGGTTGGTAGATAGCATGAAGTGGAGGCTTAACAGGTGTCCAAGTAAGGTCAGTTTAATGGAGGTAATTATAGCAGGTCGTGTAAGGGTGTCAAAAATGGGCCCGGCCCGATAGCACGGACCGAGCCAGCCCGATATAACCCGAACCAACCCAGACCGAACCTTAATGGACAGGTTTCGGTCTCGGCTTGTAAAGCCCGGCACCGTTTCAGTCCAAACCGAAACCAAACCGGACCAGCCCGTTAAGAAGCCCGAACTAGCCCGAACCAATAATACCTAACCCGAACACCGGTAAGGTCCATTCGAACCCAATTTCTTAATTTTAATGGTTTTAAATTTTGATGGATTATATTACACTGTTATAGTTCACTTCTTGATCGAAAAGATTATATGAATCTAAAGTTGAAAAGAGTATGTTAATTGTTACAATTTACTGAATTACATGCATATAGAATGAATGATGCTAATTTTATAGATAAAAATAATAAAATAGGCTATATATCTTACATATAAAATAGGTCCGATAAGCTTGATAAGCCCGGTCCGGACCGAACCAGCCCGAAATCACCTCAATAAGCCCAACCCGATAACAAACCCACACCGGACCAGCCCGATAGTTATTGTGTCCAGTGCAGCCCAACCCAGCCCGAACTCTTAATGGACATGTTTTGGGCTGGGCTTATAAAACCCGACACCGATTTAGCCCGGACTGAAACCGGCCCAGACCGGCCCATTGACACCCTTAAGGTCGTGAATAGATAATCAAGATGATTCACGGGGGTAGAGGGATGGTTTCAAGTTTCAGACTTGATGGAGGTTTGCTGCAACATATCAAGTCGGTGGGAATGTGTGAGGTTGCAAAGAGGCTGGTGAGGTGGCCATCGGTGGTGGTATTCCATGATAAAATAATAAAACTAAGAAAAATGGTAGTAGGGGGAAGCGAACTTACCTGAGTCTTTCTTCACCCCACGCTGCTTTCTTCTCTCTATCTCGATCCTCGCTTCTGCTGTGCTCCCTCTTTCTCTCATTCTGCTCCTGTCACCGCTCCCTCTCTCTCTCTCTCTCTCTCTCTCTCTCTCTCTCTCTCTCTCTCTCTCTCTCTCTCTCTCTCTCTCAATTTTCTTTTCTTTTTTTCTGAATTCTCTCGAACTTTCTTCCCAATCTCTCCATATCTGATTTTCTTTTATCTTTTTCTTTTCTTCTCTAATTTTTCTCAATCCCCCTTCTTCCCTGCTTCAGATCTCATCCTCTCTATTTCCCAATCTCTCTCCTTTCTCTTTTAATTTTTTCTCTCCCTCTCTCTCTCTCGATTCTACCTGCTTTCACTCTCCTTTTTGCTTCTCCTTTCTGGCCGATTATCCTCCCATCCCCCTTTTTCTTTTCCTTTTCTTTCTCATCTCTTCTGATCTCCGCCTCTCTCTCTCGTTCTCCTCCTCTCTCCTGATTTTTTTTCGGCAATCAATCCTTCTCCCCCCCTCCATCTCAGATTCTGCCTCTCTTTTATTCTCCTTTCTGATTTTTCGTCCTCGGTCTTTCCTCTTCTTTTTTTTCTGCCTCTCCTCTTCTTTCCTTCTTCTCCCTCTTCTTTCCTTCTTCGGTTTCTTCTCCACCTATCCGCCTCTTCTTTCCTTCTTCTCCCTCTTCTTTCCTTCTTCAGCAATCTCACCGACTCTTTTTTTTTCTATTCGGATCCTACTTGCTTTTATATATAAAACATATATATAAATATATAATATATTAATATATATAATATAATATACATATAAGACATATGTATATATTATAATATATTATACATTATATAAACATATAAATAATATATAAAAGAAATACATGCATATGCGCCAACATGAATTGGTCCAGACCAATCCGGGTTGGGTCAAGTAAGACTAGTCGAGATTGACAGGACTGGACTAGTTTATGTTAACTGGTTTGGACCAAAGTTGACATTTCATAGTCCATTTCTGCCACCATTCCACATGAAATTTTCCGATAGTCTCTATTCTAAATTTTCTACGTTCACTTTGTAGAACACTAAAAATGAGGAATATTAGAACTGGAATCACCTCATTTAGAAATAAAATGGCCAACTTATGAATTTCTGAAGTTTAAGCATGCCAATTATCGATAATTTAGCTGATCATTCTGCATGGGATCCTTCGGAGACTTCTACCAAAAATTCTTTATGTTCGCTTTGTAGAGTACTAAAAATGGAACATAATGAAACTGAAATTACCTGATTTGGAAATGAGGTGAACAAAATATGAATTTTCAAAGATTAAATGATCATTTCCATGTGTAATTTTGCATGGGACCCTTCGAAGACTTTTTCCTGGGATTTTTTACATCCACTTTGTAGAACATCATAAATGATGAATAATGGCTTTGGAATCATCTGAATCCGACGTAGAACGATAAAGATATGAAGCTTTGAAGTTCTAACGATAATTTTACATGAAAGCTTGCATGGGGTCCACTGTGACTTCTACCCAGGATTTTTTCACGTCCACTTTGAAGAGGACTGAAAATAAGGAATATTGGCCTTTGAATCATCTGATTCCGATATCAGATGACCAAGATATGATATCTTGAAGTTTAAATGATAATGCATGCATCGTACAATAATTATGTAAATGCCCTTGCACTTTCAAACTGAGATATCTTCCTTGTTTGATGTCAGAATTTGATGATTTCGGTCTCATTTTGAAGATAATTTCACGGCCTATTCATCTAAGTAGGTAATATCTAATAATCCTATTGTGGGGTTCATTAGAGAATCACCAACCTTTGGGTTAAAGACCAGATTCCTGCCATATTGGTCCACTTATGCTGAGGGTGGCAAAAATGGGTGCTTACATAGTTATACCCTATATGCGACGGGTCTTAAGAACCGTCATATACCTGCAGCAACGAGCGGGAAGTGAAAAATAAAAGAAAATATCGGGGGAAAATACTAGGACTTAGATATGATGGTATTTTAATTCCATTGTCTCAGATGTATTATATACGATGGTTCTTATAATCTGTCTTTTTACGATTTATCTATATATGACGGGACTTAATTCTCGCCTTAAATGTATATCTATATACAACGAGACTTAATTCTCGTCGTAACTATATATCTATATACGACGGGACTTATTTTTATCTTAAATGTATATCCATATAAGACGGAAAATAACTTTCGTCATAACTACCTATATATATATATATACGACAGTATGTGATTTTCGTCATGAATACCCATATATATATACGACGGTAAGTGATTTCCGTCGTTACTACATATCTATATATGACGTGTACACCTGTTTCGTTGTAATACAGGTGGCGGGAACACCGCGGGAAGAAATATACGTACGTGCGTAGTAATTAGGTTATACATGACGCCATGTATAATTCTGTCGTATTTAAGTGGTTATATACGACGGATAAATAAAACCGTCGTTAAAACTTAACTATAGACGACGGAATATAGAAACTTCGTAAATTTGAATTATTTACGACGGTTATATAAAACGGTCGTTAAATTTCGTCAAAAAAAAAACCATTTTTGTTGTAGTGGCAGTGGCGGCGGAGGATAAAACCAGCAGAAAACAGGAAAAATACAGAAGTTGTACACTGATTGAAAACAATAGTTGTTGCAAAAGTTCCAACAAGGCTGAAAACAATAGTTGTTACAAAAGTTCCAACGACGGTTAAAACCCCACATGGTTGTTTTTTAAAAGTGTGCAGAGGTATGGGAAGAACATATGGCCGGAGTTAATACATCTCTTTATATATGTAGCTTGAACAAACTAAATCCATCCCAGTACTTCTTCCAAACAATATCGTTTCCACCGGTGAACTTTCACTGTTAATCTTCTTCCACTTGCATATTAAACAATAGTTGAATGAACATATTAGTATTAACATATTTGTATGATACCTCTCTATTTGTCTGCAACTCTCAAGGCGTCATTATGTACTTACGTCTCTATGTGGATGACATAGTACTGACTGGGAACAGTTCTTCAGTGTTGAATGACTTTATATTGAACCTAGGAAGACACTTTGCTATAAAGGATTGGGGACTGCTACACTTCTTTCTTGGTATTGAAGTACATCACACTGATCAAGGGTTATTTCTCACTCAATCAAAATATGCAGCAGATATTTTACAGAGAGCACACCTCACAGCACTCAAGCCCGTCTCTACACCGATGAGTACAAATCAGGATCATTCTGGTACATCTTCCGCCATACTTACTGATCCAACCCAGTACCGAGGCTTAGTTGGGGCATTGCAGTACCTAACAATAACTCGTCCTGATCTTTCATATGCTGTCAACCATGTATGTCAATACATGCACTCTCCTACAGCACATCATTTTCGTCTTCTCAAGAGAATCCTTCGCTATGTTAGTGGCACATTACAAAATGGTATTACCATCAATCGGAACAGCTCTCTTGAACTCTCTGCCTATTCAGATTTAAATTGGGCAGGATGTCCCATTACAAGAAGGTCTACAACAGGATTCTGTACCTTCTTAATCTTATCTCATGAAGTGCAAAGAAACAACCGACAGTAGCAAGATCTAGCACTGAGGCAGAATATCATGCTATGGCATTAATAATTGCTGAACTTACATGGTTGTTGTTTCTATTATGTGATTTGGGTGTCTCACGGTTTCATCCTATTGTTCTATAGTGTGACAACATGGGAGCTCTACATATGACCATCATGTTGCACTTTGGATTGTAATTGTCGACAACTCGGACCAAATTTGATGAGAGAGAGTGTCTGTGGATTTCTCTAATGTGGCAATGATTGATACTGGTAGTGTTCTTGTGGTTAGTCATGCAATTAAAGAAAGAGAAAGAAGAGAGAGAAAGAGGAGAGAGAAATGTGGGAGGGACCCACTGTACCTAGGTGGCATGCCACCATGGCAGCCAGCCTGGCCGAGGGCCGCGGCACCATGGTGACAGTCAGCCATATGGCTAGCCGCATGGCACAACAGCAGCAAGGCCCGCAGGCCATGCCACAAGCAAGCAGCAGCAAGGCCTGCAGGCCTCACAGCCGAATGCAAGGCATTCAATGAAATGTCTAGAGTGAGAAATGGCCAGGCTTAGAGAGAAGAACCATTCGGCCAGTTTTTCATTCTACAGGGTTTTGGAATGAAAAAATTGGTTACAGACGCCATTTTACATGTTCTCAGGGGCATTTTAGGAAGAAAAATATGAAAAAGATGCGAGATTGACCGCCCAAATGAAGCCACGCATGTCAGATTCCAAATGGACGGCTCTAGAAGATGCGGGCTATGGTGTGGCGCAGACAGTGCGCCCAGATTCTCCCGCGCATGATTTTATTAGCTAGCCGCAGGTTAATATGGTGTATCGCGTCACATGAAAGGTTTGCTATGATTCAGTGGTGCGCGCTTACGGTGCGCAACCAAGAAGATTCTGATCTAAAGGCTGCGGGATTCTCCGATCTTTGAAGAATCAAATTATGCGGATCCAACGAACACAGATCAATCCCGCCTTTTCTTCTCAGATCCGATGGTGGAAGTTAATGATTCTCTCCGTAGCCAATCAGAACGGGACAGCTCAGCGGCGCGGCTCGGCTACCGTGCGGCACGGTGCAGATTTGTTTTGGAAAGATTCCCTTTCCTTATTTGTTATTGGCTGAACTTCAAATTGCCATATCTTCTTCATCCGAGCTCCAAATCGGTCCGTTCAAATTGCAGCTTTCATATTTTTGGATGCCCTACCTATTGGGTACCGTTGGGAGTCCTGAAAGTGCTGAAAAAAATTGAAAAGTTTGCTTTGAAGCTACAGAGAGGGATTTTGCCTGTCTGAGTGTCCAGTGAGATGATTCATCACCATCTACCCATTCTCTGTGCATCAATGGATTGCTGAATCCCTGAGAGAGGTTGGTAGGCTGTTTATTGTTCATTCATGGTGATTGTGGAGGAGATGGGAAGCCTATGATCAAGATGAGCTCTATGGTTCAAGATTTACTATCATTGAAGGTTGTTCAGATTTTCTCAAGGCAATGTGGAGCGTCAAAAATTATTGCTGGCAATTCAAGAATATTGGTTGTGAGATTTTCTCATTCCCTATCTCTTTAAATAATTTTTATGCACTGTATGCTAGTATAGGTGAAAGAAAAATTGTAGAATACCTATCTAGCTTGTGGGTTTCATTGTAGGGCAATTCTTATAAGCCCCAAAATATTTTTTTTTTGTTTGGTGTGTTCAGTGGGTGCTGGACACTGGTTTTACGCCTGAATTCTGGCATTGTTACGCCCTTTCAGTTTTATGCTGGAAAAATCTAGGGTTAGTATCCTTGTCTGTAAGATACTAAAAGTTGAGTATTGAGTAAGTACGGAGCCCGTGGGACATTACTCCATGGATTATCCATCACATACTGTGGTGGTGAACCACGTAATATCTTTGTGTTCTATGTGTTTGTTTTTTTGGTATATTTTGGAGTGTGTGGAATGATTTGCAGGATGGGTGTGCAAATCTGGTAGACCTGGCCACTGAGTGGTAGCGAGGTGGATTTGTATACGATTGTGTGTATTGACAAATCAGATATCCAACAGCTCTGGGCAACATTGAATTTATAAGGAAAAAGTTTCAGACATTGATTCACCCCCCCTCTCGTTGTCATATCAAGTTCATCACATCAATCCAGTTTTCCACGCAAGGGCTAAACACATTGAATTGGACTATCATTTTATCTGCGAGAAAATGACTCTTGGGCTTCTTCAAACTCGATTTGTTTCATCAAACAATCAGATGTTTTTACTAAGCCCCTGGGTCGACAACCATTCCAAGCTATTAGTCTCAAACTTGCCATTCGGTCTAAACCGATGCTCAATTTGACGGGGGATATTGAAGCAACATCGACAACAGATCACCTTTCAGAGATTAACAGATCACTTTCCAGAGACTTCTGCTGTTACGTAGACTGTGTCCAGTTGTCTAGTTGTTAGATGGTTGACCTATCTGTTAGAGAATCTGGTATTCATTATTCTTTGTAAGTGAACTCTAAAGTCAGTTCATTGTAAACATTATAAATACAGATCGGTAGCCTCAGAGGTAACTTAATTGAGGCATTCCATCCACTCTGTTTTTCTTAAACTTTCTTAATAGGTACCCTTTTAAAATAAAAAATAATAGAATCAACGACTTTCCCTGGGGTCTCCTTTCTTTACAATTTCTGATCCTCGCAAGTCGCAATAAGGTGGTTTTCAGTTATTAATTATGGTCTTCCTTCTTTATGGTTTCTGATCGATCAGTTCTTAATGTTTTACAAAAAGAAAAGAAAAGAAAAAGATAAGCTGGCAAGAACGTGCATGGTCTCCAATTCATCGAAATATTGTATTGTGAATCCAGCTCTTTTGCCTTCGTATTTTCTTTAGTTTTTGCTCTTAATAATGATATTATAATTTTGAATATCGGTTTCATCTTCTCTTCTTTTGTCACTTTCTCATCTATGGGTCAATTCCTCTGTACAAATTTATAAATAACAACGACCTTCTCCGAGGCCTTCCTTCTATATTGTTTCTGATAATTGCAAGTCTCAATGACATGGTCTTCCAATTCATTATAAATAACAACGACCTTCCCCAAACTTCAGATGAAAAAGATGTGAAAAGACACTGGAGATTGAATCCTAGGAATTTAGGGGTGTCAAAATTTGGTTCGATTTGAATCGAACCAGTCCAATTCAGTCAGCTGGATCAAATCAAAACCATACTGTTAGGCCGTTATAGGGAAGACAGGTGAAAAACTGAAATCGGACCAAACAGATTGATTAGCCGAACCACATCAAACCAATAAAACAAAATCAAAATCGGACTAACCCAATAATGGACCGAGAACAGTCTATGCAGCTAACTTTTGGTTAAATATACATGTGCTAAACCTAAATCAAAAGCAAACCAATCCAATAATAGCCTGATTAAGCTGACTTTTTACTTAATAATACATACAAGAAACCGAAATTGAGTTGGAATCGGACCGATAAGAGCCTATTAAGTCAGCCCCGTAAAACCCGAATTCACATCGGAGTGAAATTGAAATTTTGTTATTGGACAATAACCGTGAAAGAACAAAACCAAACTGACCCATTGACACCCGCTTATTGTAATAATTTTATTTTATTGTGCTTTTTCCTATTTGTTTTTCATGCAAAAGATAAATTCATCAAAAAAAAAAGTACTGATGAAGCGAATTTAATTTAAACTTATGGACTGATGGAATGAATGAGGTAAATAAAAATATATGACCAAGGCGTGGACTAGGGGTGTCAATCGATCGGTCTCGGTCAAGCCTAATCGATCCCCACCAATTTAACCTCTTGGACCGTAATCGACATGTTTAACTAATCGGTCTTGATTTACAAGACATTAACTCGTTTATATTTGGTCCGATCAGTCTGGGTCCCTAGTCGATCTTCTGTTAATCGATTTAATCGATCTATTAATGTCCATAATCGATATATCCTAGCGTGGACCATATGAGACAACTAAAGATGTTAACAAGAAGAATTCCAAGGAGATGTACCGGCTTTGCAATTTGATTCGCATACACGTGTAACGGTCATTTTGTCTCTTTTTTTTTTCTTTTTTTTGGGTAAACTGTCATTTTGTCTAAATTGCATTATAGTTGATCCAGATATTGTCATTGGCGCAGATAATCAATGTCCAAACCATAGTTAGTTAAAACGGGAACGGCAAAAAAACAAAACGGGACGGAACGGGTTTTAAACGGAGCAAAACAAAAAACGGTACGGTCAAAAAAACGGTCAAACATTTCGAGAACGGCAAAAAAACAAAAACGGATGGTACGGGTTTTAAATTGATCAGATATAATACGGTACGGTGAAAAAAACGACAATATACTCCCATAAATTGAAGAATTATATTAATGAAACATGTAAATCTATTGGAAAATCATACCTAAATCAATAGGAACAGATGACATTTATGAAGTGTTTGGTCATAAAATGATGAGAATTATCATCTTCAGTCAAGTAGTTAATTGATATTTTATGTTTGTCTAAGACTTTAAGCATGAATCCATATGGAGAGAGAGAGAAAGAAAGAGAGAGAGATCAATGGTGGCTTACAATATACAATTGTTATGACTCATAACTCACACCCCACCCTAACAAGTAATAAAGTAATGAGTTTATAAACAATTATGAGGAAGTGGCAGCCTTTAATCCCACATCGGTTATATGTAGAAAGCAATAAGAATATTAAACAATATGGGATTAATCGATTCATTATTTATTAAAGATGCAGGTTAAAATACGTTAAAATACGGATACGATACGGTACCCGTTTTAAACGGGTTTTAAACGGCAAGGTTTGGAATATGGAGTATTTTAAAGTATTTTTTAGATCAATACGACAATACGCGTATTAAACGGTTGAGTACAGTACGGCAATACAGTACGCGTTTAAAACGAGTTTTAACTAACAGAGGTCCAAACTCGCATTTAATGTAGTGATTAATTGTTTTCTTTTTTTTAATTATAAATTACTTGATTGGGAGGATGGTGCTTCTGTTATTTAAGTTTTGCCCTAAGATTATATAGTATATATATATATATATATAGGGAATTCATAGAGGATGGCAGTTTTGTTGCCAGTTGGCCTACGAGTTAGTCGAAAAATTACTATGTCCCTAAGTAGATTAAATAATGGTGCTTTGTATTAATTTTACTAGATTAAATAATAGTGCTATTGTGTTAATTTTTTTTTTTTAATGGAATTAAAATGTAATAGTAGTTCCACAAGCAAATCAATTGTTAATTAAAATGAATTTTTTTGGGGATTAAAGACAATAGTATTAAGATTTGTGTTGATGAGGCTGAAAAAATCTAGAGGAAAAAAAAAATAATATTGATATAAAAGAGAAAGTAATACTTTAGCCACCATTTGTTGTATAAAGGGGCATGAAATCAGGATTTTATTTTTCAATTTAATTTGTCTTTTTAACATTTGAAAATATTTTTCTTGTCACTTGTATATGGCAAGGAAGTGTGTATGTAAGCACTATGAAGTGAGGACATTCTATAGATGAAGCAGAGTTCTGTGAATTCATCACTTTGATCAGTAAAGTCAAGGATTCTGCCAAGGCTTACTCGGGTATCGGTAGAATGTGATTCATTACAGCTATTATGGCCGTGCAGGGCAAGGGAAGAATCCTCCTTTGCTTATTCGTGATTACTTAGTGAAAACAACGTCACTACAAGAAAATAGGTCTTTCGCGGCGTTCTTAAACGCCGGCGTAGCTATATTAAACGCTGGCAAATTGATACACCGGCGTTTCTTCAAACGCCGCATATCAGCCGCTATAGGCATCGTAGCTAACGAACCACGGCGTTTCTAGCAAACGCGTGTGTATGTGACTATGCGGCTGCGTTTCTTAACAAACGCCAGTAGATTGAAATCATTAGCGGCGTTTTTAACAAACGCCGAAAGATTTCGTGGAACTTTCGCACGGACTGGCGTTTGATGAGAAACGACGTTTATGAAACCTATAACGGCGTTTCATCTAAAAACGCCGTTTATAGAAATGGTGGTCATACGGCGACGTTTACTAGAAAACGCCGCCATAAATTATGTTTTTTTTTTTTAAATATAAAATCCATTTCTTTATCGTCACAGCTGTAATCTGTAAAAACAAAATTACAATGGACAATATATATTTAAATTAACTACATTTAATATCAAGAAAAATTAAAAACACTTACAAAAGTATATCAAGAAATTGATGACCAAAAACATCAAGCATTAAGTATTAAATCATTCACGAATACAAATAAAATATGTTTCTTCTTCATATTGTCTGACCTCAGCTTCCTTGACACCTATTTTTCAATTATCTATCTTCTTAAAATGGTAACCTCTTCACAACAGTGCTTCCCTTCCCTTCTTGACCCAGTCTGGCTTCCCAATGCTAGCGTTAGTGTTCCACCAAGTTTTCTGAAAAACAGCTACAAAATGATTAGTAGTGGTGATATAAAACCTTCAGTGATCAAGCCTTAAGTGGTGATCACTTTACAAAAACTAAGTCATGATTTCTACAATTAGAAAACATATATAATTGTGGAAGCACAAGTAGTTTGTGTAAGCATTACACTGATCAAAGTAAAAAAAATAGAACAAAGTGTCATGGGTCTTTTGGCCCTCCCATTGGTCATCATAGAATAACTCAGTCTATTAATGCCCTTTCAACTGCAGTGAAACATCTTGTTAATAACGTTGTTCTTTTCACCCTCCCATTGGTCATCCTATGACAAAAACTTTGTCATAATGTGATATACTATGAAATCATTCATTTGATACACACACATGGATTGTAGGTCTTGTAAAGAAGCTTAGCATGGACAAGGCATGTAGGAGTTCTCATTTTGAGCTTTTATGGCAAATGCACCTTAGAGAGTTATACCTGATTGCTTTCACAAACAAAAGTGCAAGTTGCAAACCAAAAGAAATGTACAGAGAAGGCCCACCATTACCAAGCCTGATAAGGTACCATTCCTCTAAAGGCAACTACAATACTGTATATTAATAGGCATGCATGGCTTCACAAAAGCTGTCACAGAGATATGAGAGGAAATGTTCGGATGACAACACCACATCGTATAGCTGATAATAATTCCATCGACTATCAAGTGTTCATACACTTCTTCTCTTGTTCTAATCTGTTGATTAATGCAAGATATACATGGACATAAAATCCTATTCCCCCGTGCTCACTCTAGAAAAAGCAAACTCTAGGAAAGCATTAACACCAGCTGCGTATAGCTCGCTCAAACGAAAACTCCTATCCCATGACCTCTGAATTCAACTACTATCCATTTACTTTTTGAGCTATAGATAAGTAAAGCTGAAAAAAAAAATAAGAAAGAAACAACATAAAGACTTTTATATCCTTCATGATTTCAGGTCTGAATTTAGTACAAAACCAAAATCAAACAGAATGATTGACACCCCTTTAAATATTATTGACAAATGCAATAAGGTTTCAACCAGTCATTAAAGTAAGGAGTAATAAAAGAAAGGATGGAACAAGTAGAATCATTTTCTGTAGGTGGAACCAGAAACCATGTTCGAAACCACTAAGATTGGAATCTTATAATTGTATGAGAGATATCCAAGCCATTGGATGAGAATCTTTTGTCAAATATCATAGTGCACCATCATTCCTTCTGGTAAAAGCTTCCAATAGAATGTAATGCCATCAGCTATTCCAACAGTTGGACCCAATTCTGAACAGTTTTGTTTTTTTTTTTTTAAGAAAAATTTAACATATTAGCTTTCATTTTCCATTTGTTATTTTTTTTGTTCAGCTCTACTCTTTTTCTACTATAGATAACTTTTAGTGGACATTCTCAGGTTAGGGGCCTCTGCATATCAATGTACATGTAAGGTCTCTAGTCTTGAAGGAAAGTTCTCTAATGGCTTCTTGTATGGTCGTATATCCTTTGATTCAAATCCTCACAGAGACAAAGACAGCAAATGGCATATCAGCATGGAGGTATCAACTTACGTGATATAATGCAACAATGAATGACAATGTCGTAAACTCCTCATCCTTGATACAATTCCTTCTCTGCTTCTTGCATCAGTCTAAAAAAATTGTTTTCCTCATCTCCTATACCCTCTGTGCCTCCAGTTGAGGTACTAACACCATCTCCTTCCACCACATGTTCGGGAAATGCATCTTGTAGTATGTCATGCATGTGAACAATATCATCTTGGTCTTCTTGGTCTTCTTCGTCAACCACAAATTGATCTGTTGATGTGGGATTTGTGGATCCAAATTCCCCATGACAATACCACGTCGTATAGCCGGTAATAATTCCGTCGACTATCAGGTGTTCATACACTTCTTCTCTTGTTCTACTCTGTTGATTAATGCAGTATATACATGGACATAAAATCCTATTCCCTGTGCTCACTCTGGAAAAAGCAAACTCTACGAAAGCATTAACACCAGCTGCGTATAGCTCGCTCAGACGAAAACTTCTATCCCATGACTCGGAATCCAACTCCTATCCATTTACTTTTTGAGGTATAGATAAGTAAAGCTGAACAAAAAATAAGAAAGCATGAGGGCTTTCCAGCCGATGAAGCACCTTCGCATCCTCTCCCAGGGGAGAGTAGAGAAGGAGCAAGCAAAGAACAGGTGGGGGATGTCCTCTGGGCATTCCAGCTGATGAAGCACGAAGAGGAGGGACCATCTTTCCCTGCTGGAACCTGGAGGAAAGATTAGGTTGATAGAGAAAGCATGAGGGCTTTCCAGCCGATGAAGCTATGTCACATAATAGAGCCCTGGAACTAGATGATATCATACCAAGGCACCTTCTGACTCTTGGATCTGATTAAGTCCCAAACAACAGCACCTGAAGGAAAGTTCCAAAGATGCTCCCCCTAGGCCTTCTCATAATACCTCTACTAAAGCATCCCATGCCACCATCAAGTTGAGAGAGGACGAGGTCCGAGTCTTCCAATTCCCTGTTCGAATAATCGCTGAGACCTTGGCCATTCTACCCAAACCTGAGTCAATCCTGATTCTTTCTCCATAGATGTTGACTAGCACACCGTAAGGATGCCAACTATCGAGCAAAAGGAGGGTGGAAGTACAATCACCAATGCTAGCCTTGATAGTTTTGGACATGCAAGACCCGTGCTTGAGGATAGCTTTCCACACCCAAGGGGAGTCTAAGAGGGGCACTGTCCAAAGGGAGTCCTTAAGCTGCCTTGCATAACCCCAATCCACCAGAGAGAGCAAAGTAGTTGCACAATTGGACATATGTTTGATGGACATTCCTTACGATGTGAATTTTACCAATGCGAAATTATGTATCTTGTTTGATGGATTTGTCACTAACATATAGAAGTATATAATAAGCATAGAAAACTAGTCAAAAGAGTTCATAAAAGAAGTGGTATTTCGCAGGATAAAACAAATGCTATTGATTTATGGATACTTTAATGCACAGTTGCAAAAGCCAGACCAGCTAGTTATGGTAAGTCCTGTCAATATCCAGACTATTATACAAAAATAAAAAATTTTAAAAAGCAAAAAATATTTGGCCACTCTCATATAATAGGTATCTATTACTACGACTGGAAACTATTTATCAATATAACTACATACTTCTAGTAGCAGATCTCAGTTGATCAAATACAATTATGTTGCACACCAGAAAACACATAGCAATACAACATAAACAAGATCAGAGTGAACAATTTTTTATGTGTACAAAAGCAGGTACATAAAAAGATCCTCAAACATTCTACCATTACAAACTAAATTCCCTTCAAATATTTTCCCAATACAAATTAAAATTACCCTGACTTGTTGGGATAGAGCAATTAATCCAAAATCAGGAACTTTGAGGTTTCCATATGCATCCAATAATAAATTCTCTGGCTGCAACAAATGCAAAAAGGGGAATGGATGAATATTATTCTTCTTCTTCTTTTTTTCCCATTAACAGCAAAATACCAGCACTAAAGGATGTTCAAGGAAACAAGCAAATAATTTACCTTTAAGTCTCTGTGGTAAACACCTCTGCTATGGCAATAATCAATAGCATTAATAAGTTGCTGGAAATACTTCCATGCCTCATCCTCCCACATCCTGCCATTGTTGACCTTCAAGGGAAATAGTCCATATTTAATGCAGAATTACATGAAAGCTCGGAGATAAGGAAAATTAACCATCTCAAACAACTACAAAGTAAAGGTTCTAGCACCTCTAGACAGCACTTACTGAGAAACCATTACATACACCACCTACATTAGCATACTGCCACGTGGACTAAAAATAACATAAAGGAAAAAATCAAGGAGAACGAACAAGTTCGGCAAGAAAACTTTGCTATATGGTAGCTCGTGTTTAAGCTTTCCAACAGAGTTTTGTAAGGAACTTTACTCATGACATCTGATTTATAAGTTCTCTCACACCAAGGACGTGAGACTTGAAACCAAAATATTTGCAGCAACAGTGTAACACAAGCCTGGAAGTAAATAAATCAAGTGCAATGTTTACTACTTACAATTTTGTCAAAGAGCTCTCCCCCTGTCACATATTCCAGAACAATAAATATCTTTGTCTTGCTTCCCATAACCTGTAGAAAGAGAACCATTTATAAGGGAAAGGACAACCCAATTTACCAACTAAGATAATAGCTGTAAAAAAAAAAATTTGAGGTCAGATTTTATTGATAAAAAAAAGAGTAGAACTTGGTTGTACAGTAGAACACCCCATCTTTCTTCTTTTCCATTGTTTGAGCAAATGACTTCTGTTAAATTCTAGGAAAAGAGCACAGACATCCTTTTCTATCCCCCTCACACCAAGTGACTAATGTAAGGAAGTCCTTACTAAAAAAGTAGATTTAAGACTTGGTTGTTTGGTAGAACACCACTAGTCCTTCCCATTTCTGGTGACTCTTTTAAGGAAAGTACAAGTTTGTAATTAGGGTTATAAAAGGTTTTCAGGTTTTAAATGGAAACTAATGCTTAGGGTGGAAAAATATAGGGGCCAAGCTTGGTCAATAGACAGTTTGATGAGTTGCAGCCAGTCAAACAGAACTCTCCAACCTACAGCTAGGAGAAACAAAACTTTTCTAATGGCCATGAGCTAGGGTTGACCTATACGGATATCAGGGCTGTTAGCAATCAAATGCATGATGGGAAAGGTTAAAATCTGAGAGTAAAAGGGTGCAGACAAATGGGTAAACAGAAGGTTCTAATGGAGGTGCAGTAAAACCTGGAATATACATTAAACAAAGAAGATTAGTACATAAAGAAGCATAGTCAGGAAAATTGATGCAACAAGCCATAAATTACTCCAAAGAGGAACTACACTGGAATTAGATCATAATATCAATAACCAAGTAACGGAAAGGGATATGATATTGCAGGAATATGGCAGCCGACACCATAAAGAATTGTATATTGACATCATTCCGAAAAAATTCAAAACAGTAAATAATACATACTTTGCCTTCTCTTCAATTGGAATAGTAGGGGAAAATTCTAGTGAATGATAATATTTAAACAGCCAATGCCTCTTGGTATCATACTCAAGATGGGTAATTCAGGGTTAACAATTTCTTTTCTGCCAGTATTTTCCAAGGTTGGGATCCTCTTAATAGCAAATTAACTAAAAGACATACATGCACCTCTAGTTTCAAATCCTGGCAGAAGGATCTTCTGAACATGCCCCTTCATCACATTTGTAGTGTCATTTTGACACTGAATGGCAGTCCATCTGAATCAGTCTAAACAGATGAGTATGAGATTACTGAACCTACCCTGTGTCATGCAGAAATTTTGCACAGGCTATTATTGTGGAGTTGTTTGTCAATGATAGCCTAGGCCTGCATAGATTTCCCTCAATTTGTGGTCTAGCTACCTCAATCAATATAGACTTCTTAACTGTAAGCAGTGTTCTGAGGTTATTGCTTCTTACTCGATCACTAATACACCCCATTCCGCTCAACTTCATAATTATTTTGTTGCCTTCTTGGAGAACAACTTTCTATCAACCCCGTCTATGTTGCTGTTGTTGTTCCTTTCGAGGGAACCTCCACTTCAAAGCATTCTCTTCAGCTTTCCTAATGTGACTCCACTACACGGGAGGAATTCTGGTCTCAAATGCACCATAGTACATGTTTTCTGTCATCAAATATAGTCCATAAAGCAACTAAACAGAGCAATTCTATTCATAGATGTATGCATAGCTTACAACATACATTTTTGTTGGTTACAACTTACGATTATTTTCTGTTGTCCTATCTTCTTCTTCTTTGAGAAATAATGAATAATTTATCAAAGAGAGAGAGAGAGATGCATAGACAGAAGGTATGACCGAATCCCTGAAGTGGCTAAAGACAGCAAAGTAAAAGCAGAGCAAGCACAAAGGATTACCATGGGATGCTCAGTTTGCATATCAAACCAAGTCCACTCATCCCTTAATTGGGTAACTTGTGGGCTAAGGAGTTGGCTGATCTATATAACCATCAGATTCCTAGAGGAGGCAAAGACATATATCTCTCCAAGTGAGACAGTATTGCTACCTTGGACCATTGCTACTCTTTAGATTATCCAACAGCTGGGGGAATCTCCTTTTATTTTTATATTTTTAGTTTGGATCATTCATATCTTGATCAATCACTGTATAAGCAGTTAACATAAGCTGTATATGTAGCTTTTGGGTAATGATTTAGAAGCATTAGAAGGTTATAAGTGACTTGTGTCACAAGTCATCATCATAAATAAAGTACACCCTTCTTTCGTCCTCTACATATCATAGACATATATAAAATATAAATATTGAGAAAACTAGGGAAGATCAAGGTGGAAGATGGGTTTGATTAGTTTTGTGGAATGCTTTTATAACTCATACAAATAATAGAGAGGAGAGGTGTTATATATGTATATAATTTTATGGGTCCCTCTCTATGATACCTGGTTGTGTCAAGTAAACTTTGATATCATAGGCAAAATAGCGAATAGGACGAGAATTTTGTAAATATAGAATATTATGGACAATATCTTAAATAAGGGTAAAATAAAAACTTTATCATGGATGTCATAGAGATTATCCCAACTTAAATTGATAAGAGGGCTTCCATGGCAGACAAAACCAGATTATAATTTGTGTAACTGGTGCATGTTTCCTACAAGAACAGGAAGGACCCATGTAAAATGATTGTTTTCAAATTTATCCCTCTAGGATCTGCTTTACACATAGAAATGGTCCAAGATGCCAGGTGTGGCTTCCAATAGCCATTCAAGTCAAAACTGTAAAAGCCACATGCACAAGGAAACCCAACCCAAGAACACAGGAATGACCCAAGTAATATGATTATTTTCAAAAAAAGAAATCTGTGTAGACGTTGCTGTAGGAAAGACCAAGATCCTTTGTGAATGGATTTCACAAGCCATCAACTACAGTTTTGACATATAACCTGAGCTTAACAGAAAATGTGAGGTGGTGATCAGAACTGTGTAATCAACAAATTAATCAATTGGAAAAACAAGAAATAGGCAATAGGCCCTCCATCTTTATCAAAGCTAACTCAATTAGCAATTATCAGACATAATAAGGCATTTCATGAATCAGAATGTAATATGATAGGCACAAAAAAACCTAAACAATTATATTCTGAAATACATAATGCTTGAATTGATCACAAAGTACGAACATAAAAATACCCCCTTGTGTTTCCCTGCATGCATAGAAACTATAATCCTGAAATCTACAGAAAGCAACAATTTATTTGACTTTGTTACTAAACTAATAAGATAGGAATGAAAAAGTAAATTTTTAAAAGAAAGTAGAAAATATGGTGTATGTATGTAAGAAATTCCTTTCATTTTTATATGATTTAGGAAATTCAAAATGCAATACTATGCACTTTAAATCATGAAATTTATAGTCCAAGATAAACACTTGAGCCGTTAGGAAGACCTAGATAAATTATGTTTGCAGCAAAGAACAAGCATGATCAGAAAACAAAAGACATAAACAACCAGCCATTTTCATTAAATAGACACCCCACCATCAAATAAAATGCCAAGTGATAACAAATAAAATGAGAAGAGAAGAGATTGCACTAACCTTTGAGGAGATCTATGGGAAGCTAAGGAGCTGTATTGAAATTGAGTGTTCGATCCAAATGGTGCTTCGTTGGGATTACAAAACCTACAACATAAACTGACATCTTCGGTTGTTCACATTTAGAAGAAGATTGCACAGTTCAACAAAGCTAAATAATTTTAAAGAATTCCAGTTTTATAAAGTTGATCCACAAAACATCTATAGGTCATTGAATCCAAATCCTCTCCTGTGGCAGGAGGGTCCTACAGCTGATCCAAAGGCTGGAGATCAGTTGGTCTGCCTACCAATACATCGGAAGGTGGGCCGGCTGAAATCCAGCCCGCAGGTGCGTAGGAGAGGATTTCTACACTAGGTCATCCTTTGTTAACCCATTAACATTTACGAGTTTTGTAACTAAAATCCAGTAACCATAAACTGCGCGCACTTAACAATAAGAAATTGAGATTCTTTTCCCCCGCTCCCTTAAAAGATTAGCTTGTCTCTTTCTTAATCAGGGGATAAACTCTGTAAACTGGAATTCTTCAAGGGTTAAGCTTAAAAATATGCACTCGGTCCACAATTGTAACCACAATAACCATTCAAAAACAGATCTAAGATTATAACAAAGAGATAACGATTTCTTCATAGAAAGATATGAAGGGACAAAACGCTCTCACAAAACCCTCATTCTTAAGGATTATAATCTTAAGACATCGCCATTAAACTGATCCCTAACCCTTAAGCATACAGTTGGTATAGATGGAGGATATCCCTGAAACAACCAAATCCAGATTGAAATATTTTCAGCACTAAAGATTAGAAAGATTACACAAGTTGGAAGCGTACCTCGCACTCAATAATCACAGAAGAATACTCGATCGCTGTTGATTACGCAAGGTCAAACTTCTTACAAGGTCCCCAAGGTCGAACTTCTTATGAGGTCCCCAAGGTTGAACTTCTTCTCCGGTCTCCAGGAATGCATGTGGCTTCCAAAATCTCTAGGTTTAGTAGATTCTATAATGGTGGCGCAGGCTCAGACTCAGGCTATCTATTGATTGAGAGAGGTGAGAGAGGTGAGGGAAGGAGAGAATCGATAAAGGAGAGCGAAATAGAGATTAAGAGAAAGAGATTCAGTAGGGCAAGCTGAGAAGTGAAGATGAGAATCGATAAAGGTGCCAAAGTGAAGACTAAGGAAAATTTGAGAGAGAAGACTAAGGCGCGAAAGGAAAAGTAATGGGTTCTGGTTTTCGATCCGTACCGGTGTTTGCTAGAAAACGCGTAATGGATTCTGGTTTTCGATCCATACGGTGTTTGCTAGAAAACGCCGCAATGAACATATTATACTAAAATCCATGGCTATGTTTCCCAACAAACGCAGTCATAACTCATCATATCAACCCAAACGTTTTCGAACAAACGCAATAATGTAATTATATCCTAGGGCGTGAGGAAGGAGTGTGGGAAGTGAAAACTAAACTTTATAGAGTCATTGACAGCGTTTCCTAGAGACACTGCTTTCTAGACCAACTACGCCGGGATCCAGGGCTCCATATCTTCTGCAGTCACTGCAGAAGATGACTAGTGAGGAAAACAGAGGGAGGAACTAAAGCCCTCTAAAGGTAAGGTTCAACATTAGTTTTTGACAAAAACCATTTCCAAACCTATTGATACTAATTAATTTGAATCTAAACAAAAACCTAATAATAGACAGGGATGGAACAAAACTAACCAGAAAAGAAAATAATCAACTTCGTCTGTTTGAAAAGGGACGAGATTGCCCAATGAATTCTCCAATTTCTAGCTCAGGCGTAGGACTGGCAGACTTCTACAATCTGTTCCATTGATCTAAATAGAAAAAGATTCATTTAGAGTAATTTTCAATGAAGATGAAGGAAATTTGAGAGGCAAAGTGAAAATCGATTGAGGCCGGGGAAAAAGGGCACGAAGATAAAAGTATGGGTTTGTGGGTATTAAACACCATATTTATGTATAGTTCATAATTGCGTTTTTAAAAAAATGTAGCAATGTTCCTTATATTGTAAACAAAATAAAGCACGGGACAGGGAGCAGGAATTGAAAGGACCCTATGACGGTTTTTCTTAATAAACGTCGCTTTGTACATCTCTTACGACGGTGTTTCTTAACAAACGCTGCTTTGTGTACCTCCCACAATTACCTCCTACGACGGCATTTCATAGCAAGCACTTTGTATATGACCTACAACGGCGTTTCATAACAAACGCCGCTTTGTATATGACCTACGACAGCGTTTCTTAATGCACGCCACTTTGTATATGACCTACGATGGCATTTTATAATAAACGCCGTTGTATGTCTGACCTACAACGGCGTTTCTTAACAAACGCAGTTGTATATCTGACCTACGACTGCGTTCCGTAACAAACGCCACTTTGAACACTCCCTACGATGGAGTTTGCCTACGATGGAGTTTTCTAGCAAACGCCGCTTTATACAGTAAATAGCTGCGTTTAAAAAGAAACGCCGCTATAGAAATGCTGCCATAGACCCCAATTCT